>WBNM01012152.1:2495-117115 GCA_013399055.1 Ramphastos sulfuratus
GTGGATGGATGGGTGGATGGGTGGATGGGTGGATGGATGAGTGGATGGATGGGTGGATGGATGGATGGGTGGATGCATGGATGGATGGGTGGATGCATGGATGGATGGGTGGATGCATGGAATACAGCACACAACTAATGTTGTGGCTATCCCCAACTCAAGCCTTCAAGAGCAAAGCTGATAACATGTGAATGGAGTCTGCATGTGGATGTAATTAAAACCCAAGCATGAAGAGACAATTATTTGGAAGTGGTTTCTTCTGGCTCCCAGCCCCTGCGAGGCCAGGCTGCAGGGAGCCTCTGAGAGCTGATTTAAATGCTGATTCACTGTGTCATGAGTTCCTGTCAGGTTCTTACTCATTTTAATGACTCCTGTTTCCCTAGAGGAAACCTGCCTAGGGTTTGGCAGTTATAATCTCTGCCCACAGCAGCCTGGGTGTAGTTGGTGTACAGATCCTGGCAGCAGAGAGGTGCATGGACAGAATAAAAGAGCCAAGCAGAAGTGTCTGAGCCTGCAGGAGGAAAAGGTCAGGTGAGTTCCTTCTCGGGGGTCCAGCAGAGACCAAACCTTTCTTCAGGGTCCAGGAAGTGCCAGCAGAAGCTGAAGACAGAGCTGAGATCTCTCAGCTGCCTGACACACACCTGATTGCCTTACCCTGCTGGATGTGTTCAGCCTGTCATGCCAGGAGAGGGGTTGATGTGTTCTTGTTTCTTTCTTTTTTTTTTTTTTTTAAACCTTGAAGTTTACAAACATTAAAGGTTTCACAGTACTTGAATAACTTGAAATTGGATTTTCAATCCTTGCAAAGCTCCTGGAGAGATATGGCTCCAGCACAGATGATCTGAGCCTTCAACTTGTGCAGCAATGAAAGCTCAGCTCCTGCCAGCTGCAGCAGGTCACCAGCACAAATCCCTTAAGCTGTCTGGGTACAAATTCTCTCAGGGAATCCATGAGAGGTTCAAGCCTAAAAAGATTTGGTATCTGAGTCAGCTCTGTAAGACAGGTATGTCAGTACCTCTGCTGCATCTGTGCTCGGAGGACACCTCCAGCATCTTGTCAAGACCTCAGTGCTATTTGAAACAGCCACGGAGTCATTCCTCACTGATCTTCCTTGTGAGGGTGCTGGAGCCCTGGAGCAGGCTGCCCAGAGAGGCTGTGGAGTCTCCTCTGCAGAGATTCCAACCCCTACCTGGCCATTGTGATCCTGGGCAGGCTGCTGTGGGTGCCCTGCTTTAGCAGGGGGTTGGACTGGCTGAGCTCCAGAGGCCCCTTCCAGTCTCTGCCATGCTGGGATTCTGTGATACGCTGCACTCCTGCAGTGATCTGTTTCAAAGAGCTCCTTGGGCAATACTAAAAACCCAACAAAACCACCATCAAACCCCCCACAAACAAACCAACAGAGCCAAATACTAATCCACAATGAAAAGAATGGAAGTTTAGTTCATAACATCAATGGCATCAACATCAGAGCAGCCCTCTTCAAGCAGTATGTGATGGTGAAGTGTCTCTGTCCTCCTCCCTAGCTGCACCAAGGCTGCCATGCAGCACACTAGCACCAGCATGTCCTGGGTGTGTTTATGCAGCACAGCATCTATTTAGTCTGCAGATGATCCAAGACATTCATCACAGGAGTGAAACTTGCATTATCCTGTGTCAGCAGGAGAATCTGGACAGAATCCTAAAGAGTTTTCACCTTTCCATCCCACTTAACTCTGATCATGGACTCAGCCAGCCTGGTGGGATCCCTCCCAGCAGGGAGGGACAATCATTTTCATGGGGAGGAAGAAATACAATTTTTTCCTGATATAAATTAGGGGGAAAAAAGGGATTGGGTCCTCAGGGCTTTGTACACATGCTGCAGGGAGCAGGGGGCAGTGAGCACACATTATTTCCATCCTGCTATTTGCAGTTGGCATCACTCAAGGTCCACAGTGAGACCAAAGAGTAAATAGAATGAGAATCAGTGTGTCACTGAGCTTCCACTGAGTTCATTCAGTGCTTTCCCAACTCAGTAGCTGTTAAGGCACATCCCTCGGGAGACAGACGGAGGGAAAACTTAGTCCTCTGCTCAGAGCAAACCTCCCAGCACTCAGGTTGTGCTGGGACCAGTCCTGACCGCTGGGGAGCACCACGATCTACAGCCCTCCAACTAGGCTGCAGCACTGATCACAACCCTCTGAGCTGTGTCCTTCAGCCAGTTTCCATCCCACCTCCCTGCTCACTCAGCATGCCCACACTTCCCATCCCACCTCCCTGCTCACTCAGCATGCCCACACTTCCCATCCCACCTCCCTGCTCACTCACCATGCCCACACTTCCAAGCTTCCCTGTGGGGCTGTTGTGGGAGACAGGCTCAAACATTACACCAGATTACCAAATTTTAAGGTACTCAGTGACACAATAGCCACTGTATTTTCTGCTCCCAGGAGCAAGCATGCAGAGGACAACAGGGCAGTTACTTTCCTGCAGAGTTTCCAGCCCTGGCACCATGGCACAGAGCTTCTTTTAGGATCTCATGCTGCAGGTGAAAGTCACTGTCAGGTTTTGCCTGGAGGTACAGGAGAGGGATGGGGTGAACCAGGAAAACCGCTGAGCCAGAAGGAAGCTCCATCCATGGATGGAAGCTGCTGCAATTAAAACCAGGAGCACAGTAGCACATTCTGCTGCTTCCTCAACTACATAACAGCAACAGCCAGAGGTGGCTGTCCTGGTTTTGCAGGCACAGAATCCCAGGCCATCCACGGGCTGGGGCCATCAGCAGCCTGAGCCAGGACAGCTGACTGCAGTTGGCTGCAGCTGTGTCCCAGCTCATCAGCATCAGAGGCAGCATAAAGAGGGCACTTAGCTGGAGGGAAGGTTCTGCTAGGACTTGTGCTTGGGCTCCTCCTCCTGCTCCTTCTCACCCCTCACCTGCAGAGTGGTCCTAGCTGTTGTGACTGATGCACTTTTGTTGGGCTGAGCATAACTTCAGCTGTCTTGTATTGGCATTCATTTGGCCATTTCGTCAAATCCATTTTGCATTTCGACCTGTGGAGCTTCTCTCCTTGTCCTGGTTCCCCTTCTCTGCTGAGGAGGGGTGCCTGGGTGATAGACCAGCTGCTGGAATCTGCCCCGGATACAGGCCCAGTGTAGGCGGAGGCTCACCGACAGCCGGCAGAGACTTTGTATCTTTATTGTGCGTTTGCTGCCTCCTGCTGCCTGCGAAGCAAGGAGCTGGAGCAGCACAGCTGTCCCGACAGAGCTGGCACCAACACACAAAGGTGAGGCACAGGAAACTGCGGCAGATGTGGCAACACCAGCTCATGGCCTGCCATATCCAGCTGCAAATAACTGGTTGAAGTAGATAAACTTTAGAGATCCTCAGTGCAAAGCATTCTGTGGCTCTACCACTTTCTGCTGTTAACATCAAATTGGGGCTGTCCTTCATTGTTGGTGCCCTCAGAAACAAGGAGCTTACCTCTATAAGCTCCATCTGCAGGTGTACCAACAGGGGCACCTCCAGGGAAGAGCAGCCTGAGAGGGGATCTTCCCAGTGCTGATCAGCATCTAAAGGGTGGGGGGCAAGAGGATGGGGCCAGACTGTTGTCAGTGGTCCCCAGTGACAGGATAAGGGGCAATGGGCACAAGCTAGAACCCAGGAGCTTCCGGATGAACAGGAGGAAACACTTCTTTGCTGTGAGGGTGCTGGAGCCCTGGAGCAGGCTGCCCAGAGAGGTTGTGGAGTCTCTTTCTCTGGAGACATTCCAACTCCTCTTGGCCATTGTGATCTGGGCAAGCTGCTGTGGGTGCCCTGCTTTAGCAGAGAGTTAGACTGGATGATCTCCAGAGGTCCCTTCCAACCTCTGCCATGCTGGGATTCTGCAATTCACTGCACTTGGCTTTTGCAAGTACTTCCTATTCCATGCACAATCCTATTTCCTCAAGCTATGTTCCAGCCAGGAAAAGGAGCAGTGCTGAAGGCTGATGTCCTACCAGACCTCAGACCTTCTCACGTGTTCTTGTATTGCTAGCACAGAGGAGCACCCCAGTGTGTGCGTGGAGAAGAGCACAGAGGAGCACCCCAGTGTGTGCGTGGAGAAGAGCACAGAGGAGCACCCCAGTGTGTGCGTGGAGAAGAGCACAGAGGAGCACCCCAGTGTGTGCGTGGAGAACAGCACAGAGGAGCATTCCAGCAAGGACGCTGCCACAGATGCAGTCCCAGTCACTATCCCAGGCAGCTTCCCCTCCCCCTTTTCAGCTCTCATCTTGCACTTCTGCAAGTCCCAGTCCCTGCATGAAGCACTCTTGGATGCGAAATCTCTGCAGCTGCCTGGGAACAATTTCTGGTCCCTGTCCCCAGCTGTGGCACACAAAGCAGCCCTGCAGCCGTGCCGAGGGAGCAGCAGGCTCTTCCTCCCCACTCCAGCACACACAGACTGTTCTGGAGACGAGAACTTGGCCATTTTCCTGATGCTGAGGCCAGAAGGGATCGGTTCTAATTGTCTGTGATTGCATCCTAAGTGTCCTGTGCAGGAAGGCAGCAGATTTCCTTGATTTCTTCTGTGTAGGAAGAAGCTGCTCCTTTGTCTCCAGCAGAACAAAGGATGCCCAGGGCCCGGCGGAGGGTGGGCTGAGCCCACCCGCGGGTAAAGGCGCTGCCTTCGCCGAGGGACGTGCAGAGCACTTGGGCTCTGGGTGTGTGATGAGAAGCAGATCTCTCGGCTCAGCCGAACGGCCCAGCTGCAGCAATTATCCCATCGCTCAGCGGTGACGGCAAAATTAGTTGCAGATATAAAACTGGACAAGGGAGCCGAGCCCCCCCACCGAGGATTTGTTTGTCCAGTTAATGACACTCGGGGCTGTTTTTCTTTCCCCACGCTTTGTGCAGCCTGTGCTGCACCCTCACAGAAAAGCGAGACAGGGACCTGGATGTGGGTTTGTGTGATTATTTTCCAGGAATCTGACACAGCTCTGCCTCAGGTCACCTCTCCAGCCCCCTGCTCCTGCCTCTACAAACGGAGATCTCAGCACACTTGAGCCCCATCCTTGTGATCATTGTTGTCGATACTGGGAGCTGCATCCTCACACCGACTGCAGTGTGCAGGTATCCATCTCCATCCCACACATAATCACAGGATGGCCTGAGTTGGAAGGGACCTTAAAGATCATCTGATTCCACCCCCCCTGCCATGCATTGCAGCTGCTGCCCTACCTCCCCCTGGGTCCTGGAACCAATAGACACTCCCCTAGGGTCTGTGCTCTATCCCTTGTGAGTGAAGGAGGAAAACTGCAGCACAGTAAAACTTCCCTACCCAGGGCAGTGCTGCAGACCTCATCCCGGAGAGGTCTCAAAGCCGTGTAGATGGGGTGCTGAGGGACATGGTTCAGTGGTGACCTGGCAGTGCTGGGGTTAATGGTTGGACTTGATGGTCTTAAAGGTCTTTTCCAAGCTACAGGATTCTGTGATCCCCTGATTCTAAGAAATTTCATTACATATTTAACAGGATTGTGAACTTAACACCCATGTGCTGCCTCCTGAGGATATCAGCGAGAAGCTTTATCACCAGGGGAGCTGGCAGCAGACCTGCCCCTGAAAGACGGGAGCTGTGAGAAGCTGATTTTGGCACAAGCAGGCAAACCACAGAGGTCTAACAGGGAGCCCATAGGGTGCTGGCTTCCTCCTAGAACCTGTTAGCAGCCTCTCAGCTTGAGCACCTCAAACCTTTGGCACAAAAGCACTCTCTGTGCTCTCAGGAGCCTGCAGTAATGGCTCTAGCTTCCTAACCCACCCAAGAGTGTATCTGGCACA
Source organism: Ramphastos sulfuratus (assembly GCA_013399055.1). Lineage (NCBI taxonomy): Eukaryota > Metazoa > Chordata > Aves > Piciformes > Ramphastidae > Ramphastos > Ramphastos sulfuratus. The sequence goes on from WBNM01012152.1 coordinate 8,284, forward strand.
TGGTTACCCTCCTCCTTTCTGTCCTTCTAGCCTGACTTTCACATGCCCACATAGCCATGGTCAGGTTTTTTCCCCAGGTCAGTGCAGGCTCACATCAGGATGTGCTTTGGCCCCACACATCTCCCTTATGTGCTCAGTATTTGCACAGGTAGCTTCAAGCCTAGGTGAGAACCACAGAATGCTTGGGGTTGGAAGGGACCTTTAAAGCTCATCCAGTCCAACCCCCTGCAGCCAGCAGGGACATCTGCAACTAGAGCAGGCTGTTCACAGCCCCACACAACCTGACCTGCAATGGTTCCAGGGATGTGGCATCTGCCACCTCTGGGCAGCCTGGGCCAGGGTCTCACCACCCTCAGGGGACACAGTTTCTTCCTTCTCTCCAGTCTGAATCTCCCTCTTTCAAACCATCACTCCTTGTCCTGTCACAACAGGCCATGATAAAAAGTCCTGTCCCCAGCTTTCGGATTGACCCTGAAAGGCCACCAGAAGGTCTCCCTGGAGCCTTCTCTTCTCCAGGCTCAACACCCCCAACTCTCTCAGCCATCTCTCTCACGGCTGTGGCCTCCTCTGGCCTCTGCTCCCTCAGCTCCCTGTCTCTGCTGAGGATTCCAGAGCTGCCCCAGCACTGCCACTGAGGGCTGAGCAGAGCAGAGGGACAGAATCTCCTCCCTGCCCCTGCTGCCCACGCTGCTGGGGATCAACCCAGGGCAGGGCTGGGGCTGGGCTGTGAGCACTCAGTGCCTGCTCCTGTCCAGCTTTGCACTCCCAAGTGCTTCTGTCTGGGCTGCCACAGCTGCTAGGGGCTGTGTCCTGAAGGACCTGGGCACTGGTGGACTCCAGCTGGCACTTTGCTGGGATGGCTGTGGCCTGGGCTGGGGCAGACCCTGGGGGTAGGGGGTCCTGGGGCAGGCCCTGGGGGGCAGGCAGGAAGCTGTAACCGCAGCCTAGGGGCGGCTGGAGCTGGTTCAGTGTGAGGAAGGCAGAGCCCAGAGAGGCTGTTGTGCCGCGGGCTGGGGTGACAGTTCCTGCCTGTGCCCGGAGAGAAGCAACCAGGGCTGCTGTCCCCAGCCAAGAGCTCTTCCTTGTGGCAGATGTGGGCTTAGTCTTTGAGCCTGGCCCGTGCTGTGTGCCCCAGAGTGGTGAGGTTGGCACAGAGGACATAAGCTGAAATAATCACAGAACCAGGGAATGATTCCAGTTGGAAGGGACCTTGAAAGCTCATCCAGTCCACCCCCCCGCCCCGGGTCAGTGGCTGGACTGGATGAGCTCTTAGGTCTTTCCCACCTGCAGTGACTGCATCATTCTGTGATGAGATGGCAATTGGTGGTGGAATCTGAGGATAGAAATCTTCTTTAAAGGAAAAGGAGAAAGAAGTTCAAAGGAGTTAGGTCCCAGTTCCCAGGGCACTGTGGGTGGTTCCCTTGTCTTGCAAAGGATTGAACATGGAAGAGGGTAGGAAGTCACTGAAGCCATTGAAGCTGTTGGCATTGGGTGAATATCTTATTGAAATAAAATTCTGGCAAGAGGAGATGAGAAGCTCAGGTAGATTTTCCTTTCCCAACATCCCTGGCCCTGTCTGCTCACAACCTTGCTGAGCCAGAAGCCATGCAAGTTGGAAACAGGAATCCAAGAGCATGGAACAACAGGTAAGGAGAAATTCTGGCTGCTTTCTGGAAAAAGTGGTGGGTGAAAGGCAGAGAGAAATGATCCCAGAGAGAGAGAAACAGCATCTGGGACTCTCTGCAGGAGAGGGAAACTGAGAGGAGAGGTGCACCTGTGCAGCATCACTCCTGTCTTCAGAGAGCCCCATGAATTCTCCAGAGTGATTCAATGGAGTGTAAGTGACTAGAGGGATGCTGCCAAGTTGGCTTTCTTAGTCCCCTTGCGTGAGCCCTTTTGGAGGAGCCCAGAGATCTCTGATGGTTTGGGAGTTACCCACCCCCTCACATTGTAAAATCCCCCAGACTAGACTCAGCCAGCTGGAAGTTAAGGACTGAAGCTCTATTTACAGCTTAGCACAATGTACAAGCAGAGATATACACAATAGACAGGAATAGTTACAGAAATATACAAGTTGAAGGTAATACAGAAACACAACTCCCCTCCCAGAAATCAGAGACCCCAGGAGGGGCTCCCAACCCCCCTTCCACCTTCTCTTCTCTACCTTACCCCAGGGTTTGCCTTACGCACAAGGCGAGTTTGGAGGATGGGGCAGGGGGGTTAGAAGCAGAGTGGTTAGTGAGGTTATTCAGCAGAGAGGAGAGGACACACTGGCCCCCAGAGAAAGACCCAGAGACTGCCTAATCACCATTGTTTGCTTTTCACAGCCTATAATACAATTTTCTCCATTAAAATATTCCAGTTAGGCTCAAACCAGCACAATCTCCAGGACCACCAGCTGAGGAGCTCTGGCAGCTATCCAAGATGCTTTCCCCTTTCACTCCAGACTTGGAAGATGTTCCATTGCTGAAGTTGCAGCCTTCCCCCAGCACGATGGTTGAGGCCAACAGGTAGAGACTTGAGGGTGACCTGGAGAGCTGTACATCAGGTAGTGCTGGCTTGAAGCTGCTTTAGGGTGTGTATCCCCGGGCAACATGGAGAGGAGGCTCCTGGAACGATGAAACACAATGAGGGGAGGGATCTGAGCCCTGGAGGAAGTGGGATGGGAGAGGTGGAAGCTGTTCCTGGAGATAAGGAGATGCAGGGGAGGCCACACAGCAAGCACTGTGGTTCCTGGCTTCCTCTGCTTATCTGAGGCTGAAATGAGTAAATCAAAGGGAGGGGAAAAAAGATGGATGCAGGGCTGGCTGCTGCTTGAGAGCCAGTGGCCACCCAGGGGGGCAGTGGAGCTAAGGATGGTGGCTGGGGGCTGTTCCTCCCCAGGTGCAGGACCCTACACTTGCCCTTGCTGAACTTCATGAGGTTCCTCTTCCCCAGCTCTCCAGCCTGCCCAGGTGTCCTGACTGGCAGCACAGCCTGATGGTGTCAACCACTCCTTCCAGTTGCAAATCTTTCCTGTTTGCTCTCTGTAGCTGCTGTGCTGTCACTGCAGCAGTCACCAGCTGCGTCTCAGTCATGCCTGGCACCGCAGCAAGCGCTGGAGCTGCGACCTCTGCTTTTATTTCTGGCGTTGCCTCTGCCTAGTGGAACCCAAGGGATGGAAACAGGTATTCATGCTGGTAACCTGGGGTCCCACCATTGTAGAACAGGCTCATGGATGGCTCCTTGGCATGCCCCAGGATGCCAAAGCCCTCCCACAGCTGATGAACCCAGCAGCCCATGCCTTCCACGGGAAGGGGTTGTGCATGTGCCAGTCGTGTGGGATGTATGTTTGAATTCTCTTCTGCCAAGCAACAAGGTGACAGGACAAGAGGAAATGGGCTCAAGTTACCCAAGAGGAGGTTTACATTGGCTATTGGAAAAACCTTCTTCCCCATTTGGGCTGTCAAGGCTTGGAGCAGGCTGCCCGGGGCGGTGGTGGAGGCCTCGTCCCTGAAGGGATTGAAAAGCTGTGTAGATGTGGTGCTGAGGGACATGGCTTAGTGGTGGCCTTGTCAGTACTGGCTTAGAGGTTGGACTTGACAATTTTAAAGGTCTCTTCCAGTCGAAAGGATTCTATGATTCTAATTTTTAATAAAATGCAACCTCCTGAGTAGCTGCCAGCCTCAGGTGAGAGGCTGAGGCATTCCTCATGAAGCCTCTCCAGGTGCATGTCAGGGTCAACAACGGCTATTTTGGCTCCTGTGCATCCAGCACTGTTTTCTCCATCAGTGTAGCTGGAATTTACTAAAAATAAGCAGGTTTTCCCAGGAGCAGGCATGAAGGCAGCTGTTTCATGGGCAGGTGCCAATGCTGATGTGCCCAGGCTGAAAGCGTGGCAGGAGAGAGCCCTACCAGGTCAAGTGAACGGAGCTGCAACCTGGTTTGTAATGGTCTACTGTTCCACAAGTCCTAGTTCAGGAGGACCCATCAAGAAACAGCAGCAGCTTTCCTCCCTTTCCAAAGCACTCTGCTTTTCCTCTTCCTTTCTTTGGCAGTTTTTATGGATTTCATTCAGCTTTTACAGCCTTCAAAACGTGGAGCAGTGGTGAGACAGCAAAAGCTCAGGAAGCAGGAACAATAGTTGGTGTTGTGTCCTTTGCCTGCTGTGCTGCCAGACACCTCTTCTCCTTCCACAGCACTCCTCCCCCAGGAAGCCTGACCTCTCTGCTCAGTGTTTGTTGATCTGCTCTGGCGTTGCCCTGCACCCAAGGCCAAGGTTACAGGTGGCAGCCTAGTGCAATGCTCCAGGGATGCAAGGTATCTTCTCTTGTTGGCTGAAAGAGAAGCCTTGGAGGTAAGATTGCACGAGTTCCTGCCCTGGGGACATCTTTCTCCTTTCTTCTCTCACCATGGTCTTGATTTTTGGGGGAGTTTTGGGGCTCTGCACACCCCTGAACAAACACATGAATGCCCCTGTGGTGATGGATCATGGCCATCAAAGTCATGGTTGCATGCCAAGGAAGGACTTCACACAGCACCCAAACGTTAAGGATGTGTTTGTGGCAGGGAAAGGACAACAAGGACAGGTCAGAAGGACATTGCCCCTTCCTTACATGAGTGCTGGATCAGAGCGAACAGAGGCTGAGGTTCATGAGCTAGGACAGGGACAGCTGGCTGAAGCTCTGCAGGAGACTGCCCCACTCAGCACACCAATAGAGACAGGAGGGACACATTTTCAGGGGCTTTCTGGAGGGAGGCCAAGGTGTGGTGGTAGTGCTGACCAACATTGAGTAGATGCCTTGCCTTTCTGCTTGCCTTTCAGTGCTTCGGTTCCTGATATTGTCCTAGCAAGCTCATTTCAAAGCATGTCCAGGGGCTTCCAAAATAGGGAGAGCTCAGGGTGTGGAGACAGTGCAAACATGCCATCAGCACATGAGCCAGGGCTGGGTGGTGTAACCCATGGCCTCGGGACAGCTAAACATCCAACCCAACTGAGCCTTTGGTGAGGCCAGCTGAAACGTGTCCTGGTCGCCCCAGGGCAGCTGGGTCATGGCCCAGTGTGTTTATCTTCTCTGCACCACAGCAGTGAGCAAAGTCCAGTTTGACTTGGGGGGAAAAAAGAATGCTCTGAAACATGTCACCTGCAGTGAGCTGAGTGAGGTGTGCATGGGGTACAGAGCCCTCAGTCGCTCCTCCTGTGCCCCCCATTTGTGTTGGGTCCATTGTGAAGCAGAGGAGGTTGCTCTGAGCAGTCCTCGTGTCCAGTGGCTGCAGATGTAGGGCTCTGGGCAGACACCAGTGGCAGTAAGATACAATGCAAACGAATCATCTTATCTTGCTCTCTGCGGAGGAGGAGCCAGGCTGATTAGTGGGGACTGCAAGGAGCCTGGAGAGCTTGACAATCACAAACTAATGTGGGGCTTTGTGGGAGGGTAAAGCACTACATGGGGGGTGGCAGTAGTGACAGCAAATCTGAATTTCCTTAGAGCTTACCTAACAGCTTGTCCTGTGGTTTGCTTTCCTCCAGTCTATGAGGAGGAGACAGGAGGAGAAGGATGGGAGGTTGTGGAGTCTCCTCCTCTGGAGAGATTGAGGTTGTGGAGTCTCCTCCTCTGGAGAGATTCCAAACCCACCTGGAAATTGTGATCCTGGGCACGGTGCTGTGTTAGTGTGCAGGTTGGATTAGATGATCTCCAGAGGTCCCTTCCAACCCCCACCACACTGGGGTTCTTTGATTAATGGAAGTCATGTGCCATGTGCCTCTGCACGGTTCATTAAGACCTGGCTCCAGGTCCTTCCCCCTCACCATGTTGACCTCTGTCCTTTAATGATAAATACTTAGAGATGTTCATGTGCAGGACCTAAAGTCCCTGCTCCAGCATCACTGAGTTGGAAAACTGGGTGTTGTGGCTCTCATTTTTGGGCAGTGACGCAACATGTGGCCCCAGGGGGATGGTGGAAAGACAATAACACTAAAATGGGAAAGACTGGGAAAGGGGAGGGTGAAGTCCAGAGGCTGTGGTGAGGTTGGCACCTCCAAGCTGGGCAGGACAGGGCAGGATGCAGGAGGTGCCTGGGGCTCTGCTCTCCTTGCATCCCAAATTTCTGGTGTAAGTGAAGAAAAGGTGCCCCGAAGCTGGTTGTGCTCGTACCAGGACACAGTGCAGGACGGGTGCTGGCTGGGAAGGGGGGTCGGGCTGGGAAGGGAGACAAGAGAGTTACAGTGGGACACAGTGGAAGTGCTGGTGACTCGCCCCAGTGGGGTGCCTGGACAGGGCTGCCAAGATTTCAGGGCGTGGCTCTGTGGTGAACGGCAGTTCTGGAGGGGTTTACGTGGGGGTGCAGTGCTGGGGGGGCACGGGGGGGAGGGCACTCCACGTGCTACAAGGGGTTTGGGGGGCGGTGTTTGGGGGGTCGGGGCACGTTGCCTCGTGTGGCCCCAGCGCATCCTTGGAACTTCGGGCGGCATGGCAGCGGTGGGTCTGGAAGGTCCCGGGGGTCCGTGTCACATCGTCCCGCAGAGCTTCGGTGGAGTCCAGGATACACTGTCCTGCAAGGCTGAGGAAGGGGGTGGTCACGGGTCAGTGTCAAACGGGCCCGTGGGACGCCGGGAGGCAGGATCCGGGAAATCGGCATCACTCGGTCCAGCGAGGCTCCGGGGGGTCTGGGAGGTCCATGTGACACCGGCCCGTGGGTATCTGGGGTGGCTCCGGGGTGGTCTGTGTCCCACAGTCCCGCGGGGGGCCAAGCGGGTCCGTGACCCATCGCCCCATGGCAATCTAAGGGGACCCATGTCACACCGCTCCGCAGTGCTTCGTGAGACGAGCCGGTGTGAAAACCGCGGCGGGCAGACGCCCGTGGACGCACCCACGAGCGACGGCGGAGTGCGGGGCGAGGGGTGCCTGGGTGGGGGGCAGGACTGGGTCGAACCCATGCCGGGGGGAGAGGGGAGCCTGGCGGAGGGGGGTGGCAGCCGTACCCCGCGCAGCGCTTGCCCGGCTGCCGCCGCCGCTGGTGGCCTCTGCAGCTCCGCTCCCCGTGCCGCTCGCAGCCCCGGCTGCGGGACGCGTGGCGCGGCAGAGCCGCTGCGGGTTGGCAGTGGCATTCCCCCCGCGGCAGAAACGCGGTGGTACGCGCGGGGCGGGGCGGGGCGAGACGGGGCGGAGGCCGCAGAGCTGTCGGTTGCCTGCTGTCGCCGCTTCGCTGTCGCCATGGCGCTGCGCGGCCGCTCCGCGCTCCTCCCGCCGGCTCAGCGCCCTTCACCGCGCCGCCCCCGCTCTGCCGAAGCGTTCGTCAGGTAACGGAGGGGCCAGGAGGAAGCGGGGCTGGAGGGGAGAGCTGCCGGGGATATGGCGTGGGGAGCTGAGCAGCTGACAGGGAGGGGCCGAGCGCCGGGGGCTTTGGGCTGGGGCGGGGAGGGGGGAGACAGGCAGGGTGCTGGGGAGCAGTGTGAAGGAGGCTGGGGGCGTTAACGGCATTAATAACGGAGTTGGCTTTTTAGGGGGGCTGCCGAGGGTGGTTGATGCTGTGCGCTGTGGGGCAGCTGATGGAAGGGCTCGGGGCCGTTAGCGGTCTGGGTGCGGGAAAGCTGCGCTGTGCAGAGGGCTGCGCTGTGCAGAGGGCTGCGCTGTGCAGAGGGCTGCGCTGTGCAGAGGGCTGCGCTGTGCAGAGGGCTGCGCTGTGCAGAGGGCTGCGCTGCAGGCGCATCGGGGCAGTGGAGACGATGGGGCGCTGAGGGCTGGGCAGGCGCAGAGGTAGGTTAGAGCAGGGGGCTGGGGACACGGAAAAGACGTTTTCTGGTGCACTGAAGTCTTTAAGGGCTTTTGGGAATGTTGCAGGGGAATTCAGGGTGGCGAAGGTGGTTGGGCCGGTTATGGCAGGCCGAAGCATCAGGAGCAGCATTCGAGGGGCTGAGGTTGTGGGGAAAGGGCTGGGGTGTTCTGAGGGCAGGTTTGTTTGTGGGCGGCTCCTGGGAGAGGTGTGCTGGTGGCCTTGACAGCATGGCAGGCAGAGGCCTGGCTTGGCCTTACTGCTCAGTCCTGAGTGCCGCTGAAAGGGGATGTGTGGGAGGCTGCAATGGGCTGGGCGCAGGGGGATAGGAAGAGGCGTTTGGGGGCCTTGGAGAGAGCTAAGCCTGGGTCTAGTTTGGGAAGGGATAGATGTGGGGTTCCACATCTACCCTACCTTGGACGGAGGGAAAAAGGGCTTGTGAAAGGAGGGAAAGCCAAATTAGGGTGGGCAGAGCAGAGGTTTGGGAGAGGTTGAGGGATTATGGAGGGAAAGGAGGTTGTGTGTTTGTGCAGGCACCTGCTAGGTGGCTTCTGGAGAGCTGCTTGAGGCAACAACATTCTCTGAGCTTCGGAAAGACGGAGGAAAGGATATGACAAGCGCTGGGGTGCGGGGATGTGCTAGGCAATAGCGCTGGCTCCGGGGCGCTCGGCTGTCCGCTCCGGTGTCCGCTCGGGTGTCGGCTCCGGCGGCCTCGTGTTGCTGGAGCTGCGTTTCCTTTAGGCATCTCAAGGTGCAGACTCGTGTGCGTGCTCTAAGCCACAGTGTATTTTATCTGAAGCCCCTGAATAGTACAAAGAACGACCCAGGCACCGAAGTGCTCGATCCTTGCAGTGATTCCAACACAATAGAAGGAGGTGTTTGCCAGCCCCAGGTCGGCAATGGACCTCGCATGTCAGTTCCTCAGGAGCAGCTGTGCCGGCTGCCTGGTGTTGCCTTAGCTGCGGCTTCTACGTCTGGAGAACCAAAATGGCTGTGGTGTTTTGTTTGAGGAGGGAAGAGAAGCACTCTTACTGCTGAGGAGGATGCCTGAGAAATGAGAGCTCTGCACGGGGAGGGAAATGGAGGTCGTTGTGCCTGCTTGGAAAACGTGACCGTGGCTGTGCTGTGGTGGTTACGCTCCCTCCCTGCCTGCACTTAGCAATGAGATTGATCATAAGGAGGAAGGAAAAATTAGCATTTCAGACAATAGATATTTGAATAAATTAGTCTTGTTTGTTTAGAAAGAGCTTAGTATTCATTTGTAGCTGGGAAGTAGCTACAGATTCGCGATCAGTAACAAAATGCCAAGATGGTAAAAAAAAAAAAGCTGAGAGAGAAAATGGTTTCTACTGAACCCTCTCTCTTCACGAGTGATTTTTGTAATCTGAGATCCTGTTTGAGAGTTGTCATGAGAACATTCAGGCTCTGTGTGAACATCTGCAGGCTTGTGAGCTCCCCTGGGAGCTGCAGACAGCATCTGTAACCCGGCGCGTTGGCAGGAGGCATGACATCCCTTCATTTCCCTCTGCTCTGGGCTTGTTCTTGTGCCGCTTTTCTGTCAGCCCAGATGGAGGCAGGGAGGCCAGTGTTTGCAATAAATTTCCCAAGCAGTCAGCAGATACCAGGCAGTTCATTAAAAATAACTTAAAACAAAACAATCCCTTGCCCTCCTCCCCTGCACCCAGTCCTAAACAGGAGTGGAAAAATTCTTAGGACTATATAAAGAACAGAGAAAGGGCCAGAGATAATTCTTGGAGTTCTTCCACATACTTCAGAGCTTTTGTCTGCTCTCTGGTGTATTGGGAGCTGATGCTCAGCAGGCAGGCAAGTAAAGAAGGGGGGTTGTAAATAAAATGGTTTACAGGTTTGCAGCTTTAGAGGTTCTGTAAATAACTAGAAAAAAAAAAAAATGAAGGAGATGATATTGCCAAGAAAGGGGCCTGTCTCTGTAGGACCTGATGCTATGTTCTGTGTGCTCAGTGGTGGATGAGTGTTCCCCTTAATACAGGCATTTCAAAACAAAATTTAACTTAAATTCTTTTTTTCCTCTTTTTTTTTAATATCACCATCTAAAACTGTTGCAAATTTGTTCTGTTTGGTAGGGCTGTAGACCCACCCAGTTTTCCACTGCCTTTAAGTAAAAGAGTAGGCAAATCCTCATTGTTCATGACCCATATAGATAACGTAATTGAGATCGGTGCTCACCATGTGTCTGGGTGGGGAGATGGCTACTTGGGTTCGGTTGTGTGTTGTCTCTGCCCATGTGCCTAATATCCTCTCAACCACTCTGGTTTTAATCACGCAGTGGTTAAGTACATGGGTTTTTTTTTCTTTTCTGGGGCTTCAGAGGAGCACTTGGTGGGTTGTTCAGGAGCACAGTGGTACAGGGGCAAAAGAGTTGTTGTCCCAACCAACTGAAAGATTCTCAGTCCGTGTTGAAAGATTAGCAGTCTGTACCCATGTGTTCCTTATGTCACTGTGCTGAGGTCCAGGATTTTGTAACGGCACTGTGACAGACGGTTTTTAAGGATTGCACTTTGTGTTAACCATGCAGAGGGAGCTGATTTGACTTGCTGCAGTGCGAGAGGGAAAAACAAAGAGGCTCAAACCTTGTTACGTGGATATGGAGGGGTTTCTACCATGTTGGGGAAATTAGGTGGTGTAGAATCAGATAATTGGAGTGTAGTGGGGGTTGGAAGTGATCTCTGAAGATTATCAAGCCCTACTCCCTGCTAAAGCAGGAGCAGTTTGCCCAGGATCACATCCATATGGATTTTTAGTCCCTCTGGAATAGGAAACTCCACAGCTGCTCTGGGCAGCCTGCTCCAGGACTCGTCTGTTGGGTGCTAGGTGTGGCCAAAGTTAGGAGGGATGTAGGGCTGTGTGGTTGACAGAATGAGGTAGAAGTGCTTGACAAGGAAGAGTTGCCAAGGAGAGAAGCAGAGCTCTTGGGCTCACTTGGCTGCCCGTGGAGCTGCAGCTGAAGTTTGTGATTGCACAAGAAGATGATCAGGGGGCAGGGGAAGCTCCCGAGGACAGCCTGAAAGGGCTGGGGTTGCTCATCCTGGAGAAGGGAAGGCTCCAGGGAGACTTTATGGCAGCTTTTAAGAACCTACAGGAAAGACAGTGAGAGCCTCTTTACCAGAGTGCACTGAGAGTACAAGGGCTGATAGCTTTGAATAAAAGAGGGAGATTTAGATTAAATTCGAGGAGGAAACTCTCTACTGTGAGGGTGGTGAGGCATTGGCCCAGCTTTTCCACAGATGCTGTGGTACTCTGTCCCTGGAAGCATTCAGGGTTGACCAAGTTGAACAGGGCTTTGAGCAATCTTGTCTAGTGCGGATGCTGCTTTCCAACCCAGACTGTTCTGTCATGCTATGGTTCTATGACATGGACTGAACTGAAGGCAGAGCATCTGACTTTGTGACTGTGGTGGTTGTCATCCACTAGCCGGGTCTGAGAAGGAGTTTGGTCTGAAGGCACTGCAGCTTAACTTCTGACTGCTGCTGCTGTGCCAGGTGCCTGCCTGGGCTGGCTAGGGCCTGGCTGATGCAGCACAGTTGCACTGGAGCTGCTGGGCTTTGCTGCTGCTCCAGAGCAGTTCATCACTCCACACATCCCCTTCATTTTCCCAGGTGTTGCTTTGTAAGGGCTGTAGTTGGTATCCTCCATAACGTGCTGTGGCTTAGGATAGGGAGAATAGAGACCTGTGTGCCTAAATCTGCCCAAGTAAAGCTGAGACAGCACATTGCTGTTCAAGCAAATGTCACAGAAACTGCTTTTGAAATGAATAAAGTTAATTGTGCAAGCTGCTGTGGGTGCCCCTGCCTCAGCTGGACTGGATGATCTCCAGAGGACCCTTCCAACCCCCACCATGCTGGGATTCTGTGGAATTCTGAGTCGTGAGCTCTGTCTGACTTTGGTTTTCTGGTCTCACAGCTATGGCAGGCTGGTGTCATGCCAGGCTGTGGGAAATCCAGGACAATCCTGGCTTCGGATAGAGGCAGACAATGATAATAGTGCTTCTGGTAGAAACAGTGAGGTCAACAAAAGGCCCATGAGAGATAAACGTCATTTTCTGGGAGGGAAGAATGGAAACACATGGTGGTAGCAGCACTTGCCAAGAAATGAGGTTGAGGGGAAATTAGCTGTTTTATCTTCCCATTTGATTTGTTTTTAACTGGAGTAGCTGATACGGGAGCCAGTGTCAGCCCAAGGCAGGCAGCAGGATTCAATCCAGCCGCTCCCTGGAGGTGAAGGCTCTTCCTGGCAGGGTTGGCACAAGCTTGCCGGGGGTGTCTCAGCTTCTCCCCTTGTCGCTGCCATATCTCCGAGCCTTAGCACATGTGGGTGTCGGAGCCTGCCTGGCCTTTGTGGAGGAGGAGCTCCACAGCTGCCAGTACGGAACAAAACATCCCCAGCAGGATGAAGTCACATCCTGGGGCTGCTGAGCTGCCTTTACCCACAGCGCCAGCAGCCCAGCCTTGTGGAGCCAGCCTCTGGCAAGCCACTGGGGATCAGTCCGGGATCGATGCTAACGTCTGTTGAGCTGGGCCAGCCAACAGAAAGTGCCAGAGGCTCTCCATGAACCCCTCTGCCTTCCCACAGGGAAGAGAAAGGGAGTAAGGGAGAGAGACTGATGGGGTGGGAAGGAAACTAAACCAACTGGGATGGAAATGAGAATAGCAAATGAAATAGAGACAGAGAGATACAAACTAATACCCAACCCTTGATGGCAGTGATGTCACCATTGTCACCACTGATGTAGGGGCAGGCACTGGGGAAGTCCCAGACTGGACTGAGAAGCAGATGGGAGCTGGATTCTGGAACTGGATTCAGGAACACATAAGCTGAGATCAAAGGCAGAAGGACAAAGTCCTCCTGGGACAATTGAAGAAGAGGCTTGTCCCTGGTGATCCCTCAGCTTTCTCCTGAAGAGGACATTTGTGAGCTGCAATCCCTTATTGGTCAGTTTAGGGCCACTTGTCCTGTACCCTGCTCCCCACAGCTGCCACCTTTGCCTTCCTGCACCCCATGGTGGCACTCGAGCTGTGGCAGTCCCCTTGGCATGCTCAGAACCAAGCCTCAGCCAGAGCCTTTCTGCATTGCAGCCCTTGGCAGGAGCTGTTCCATCAGCATCTGCCTACTAGGAGCAGCCCCTGGGTGTGCAACCCTGCCCTGAGCTGCAGAGAGTGCCTCAGAGAGCAGAGCCTGAGCTGAGAAGTCAAATCCCTGAGCAGAAATGATTCTGTTCCAGCTCAGACTGGCACAGCATCGTTGCTGCATAGGTAGCACTGGACTACAGCATCAAGAGAAGGAAGTTTGAGGGCAGAATAAATGCAGCTAGCACCAAGGGCTGCAGGAAGAAAGGCAGACATTGTGGGAAGATAAAAGGAAAATTCGAATAGCATCTGGCATTGTTCTGCAGAGAGCCCTGCCCTTGCTGCCAGCCCTGCAGTCGGTGCCCTTCTCTGAGTGCTGGCGGCTCCCTGTGTCCCCGAGCTGCGGCAGCCCAGGCTGCTGGGAGCCAGGGGCTTTGCCTAATTAGTAGGAAGACCTGAACAGATGAGCACTAATTCTTAGAAGCTAATGATTGTCAATTATCTTCCTCTTGTCCTGGATCGACTCCAAGATTGGCAATCAAGTACCTCAACGTATAGTTTCTTAATTGGCCCGAGCATAGTTTATTGCCAGATGCCACCCCAGAATGTGACTTTACCTTCTGACCCTCCCTCACCAGCAGTCAGGTCAGCTCGCTGACGTTTGGGAGGGCTGTTTCTTTAATTCCTAGGCTGGAGTTTGTTTGGATCCATAAGCTGATCTGACTTGACACATGGCTTCAAGATGGTTAGTGTAGATAGAGTGGCAGTGAGATGGGTGAGACCTTGCAGTGCCTTGGGCTCTTATATGGGCATAAGACAATGCAGAAGTCACACAATCATCACATCTTCTGTTCAGAAGGGCTTGCTGGAGCAATTCTGACCACCTGCTTCTGTTGGTGGGCTGGAGAGCAGCCCTGTGGAGAAGGACTTGGGGGTGCAAAGCTGGACAGGAGCTGGCACTGAGTGCTGACAGCCCAGAGCCAGCCCTGCCCTGGGCTGATGCCCATCAGTGTGGGCAGCAGGGGCAGGGAGGGGATTCTGCCCCTCTGCTCTGCTCTGCTCATCCCTCAGCTGCAGTGCTGGGGCAGTTCTGGAGTGCTCAGCATAGACAGGGACCTTCTGGAGCAGGGCCAGAGGAGGCCACAGCCATGCTGGGAGGCGAGGCTGAGAGAGTTGGGGGTGTTGAGCCTGGAGAAGAGAAGGCTCCAGGGAGACCTTCTGGTGGCCTTGCAGTATTTAAAGGGACTGGTAAGAAAGCTGGGGACAGACAGGACAGTGACAGGACAAGGAGTGATGGTTTGAAACTAAGAGAGGGGGATTTAGACTGGAGAGAAGGAAGAAATGTTGTACCCTGGGGGTGGTGAGACCCCGGCCCAGGTTGCCCAGAGAAGTTGTAGAAACCTCATCCCTGGAACCATTCCAAGTGAGGTTGTTTGGGGCTGTGAGCAACCTGCTGTAGTTGCAGATGTGCCTCCTGGCTGCAGGGGGTTGGACTGGATGAGCTTTCCAGGTCCATTCTAACCCAACCCATTACTTGATTTCATGAACAACTTATCCCCTTCTGCAGCAGCCTTGTCTGGCTGTGGCTGTGGCTGTGTAAGTGGCTCACAGCTCATGCCTTGTCCAGGCCTCACTGAAATCAGGGATTTGGGGCTTCCTTAGAAGGGCTTAATGTAACTGTGCTTGCAGGTGCACCTCCTGCTGATGGTTCAGCAGCATGCTGCTGTGCCATGTCCTTGTGGCTGTGTCTGTGGGGGCATCTGGAGCCACATGTGCCAGGGAGGCGTTCAGAGGTCCAGAGGCCTGCACTGGTGTGTGGCTGCCATCCTGTATTGCTTCTGCTTGGCCCTGGGTTACTGTGGGACAAGGACAGCAGTGAGGGCACTACCTTTGCTAGGATGCTGGCTCTGGAAGTGGGAATAGTCCTGGATCTCTGTTTCCAGGATGATCCCAGTGCCCAGTGTGAGCTGTAAGGCAATGCCAGCTTTCCCTGCTGACTTTGCACAGTGCAGTCTGCATTGTTTGAAAGCACATCCTGAGAATTCTAATGATTCTCTTCACTCTGAAGAAAGCCTTCCTTCAGACACAGCTCTGCTGCTTTTAATGTCAGCCTTTGAGTGTAATGATTTATACGCACTTGGAATGATGCTTAAAATGTCTCTCCAGAAGCTTTTCCAGAGATTTCTTTCACAGAAACCACTTCTTTAAATGAACCAAGGAAAAATACTCTGCTGAAGGCTGTTCAATATTGAGACAGAAATAAACACCTTTATGGCCATACATCTCATAATGAAACAACAAGTATAAAAACCCTGGCTGATTCTGTCTATGTCAGGACTGAGTCCTGAGGGAAGTGTAGCCCCGACATTCAGCTTTGCTTTGCAGGAATTTCATTGAGCTTAAACTGAGAGTTTATGTATTTTTAGGTATTTTTAGGGGTTGTAGCAGTTATGATTTCTCTTAAAGATACTGAAAGAACTTCTAGGAGAGTAAGCTTAAGAGAAAAATGAAGGAGATAAAGAAATACCCATCCTAGAACAAAGAAGCAAGTATTTTCCTGCCTCAGTTCTTCTTCCCCTTCTCCCCTCTCCAGTGCAATTTGTTTGAAAAGATCAGAAAATACTTTCTAAGAGCTGAAGACCAAACCCAGATGTACTGCACTTTGCTCTGCTCTGGTCCTGCTGCACAGGCTCCCTGCTTTTTCTGTTAGATGATAAATACATTTGATCAGATCTGCCTTGTTGAAGCTGTTAGTGCGAAATCAGAATTTAACAGCTTAGGAAGGACTTGACCTTGTACCATATCATTTTTTCCTAGAGGAGTCTCTACCTGTTCTTTGTCAGACTGAGCTCTAATCATTCCTTTGTTTTGAGGGGGGAGGCAGGAAAGGAAAGCCAGGCTATGTGTTTGTGCTGTGCTTGTAATACAGAAGGGCTTTGAAAATACTTTGCAATCCAGAAAAACCTGTCTCTGGCTGGAGCAGTACTTACATTGGCCTGGAGAGGAAAATTTGAATATGAGCAGTAGGGGTGGTGGTGTGTGTTTGCATCTTGCTTCTGAGAGAAGATGAATTGAAACCCACCTCTTGTGCCTTCAGTTTGGAAATAGTCATCATATTGTTTTCTGATGACAGTTGCTTTTCTCACCGCGAGCCGCAGCAGGAAGATGCATCCTCTGACACGGGAGATGTTTTAATAGCAGTCTGGGAGCTGTGTTGTGGCACAGCAGAAGTCCTAGGCTGTGCTTTCTCATGATCCTTTCTGTCTGTCCTTCAGACAGGCTGTGGAAGTAGAGGTCTCACCTAAACACCTAAATCTCCTTTGCAGATAGGTTGAGAAGGACTTTTTTTGTCTGTACGGAAAACTGCTTCCATTTTCTTGTTGCCTCCAGCTGGTCCTTCAATAAGCAGAGGCTGACCTGCCTGACTCTCACCTGGCTCCAGCCTCCACTCAGGAGCTTGTAGAAAGTGAGGCGGTGTCCCCTGAGCCTCCTAATAGTTGAAGTTTCTAAAATGTGCAGCATAAAGTTAAATTTTCCTGTCATGGGCTTGATAACATCACCTACATGGACAACAACATCTGATAGTACCTGATGAAGTGTCTCTATGCTGTCAGCAGTGGCTTTAGTTTGTCTCTGTATCTAAGACTGGCTCACAATCTCTTCATAAACAGTGGCTGGTGATGCAGTACAGTGTATGGCATGCACTGAGAAGTTTCAGCCAGAAGAGTAACTGAGATTCAGAGCTCAAAAGAGGCAAGCTGAGGTTGGGGGTGGGGTGGGGTGGGGGGAATAGAAGTGGAGTGGTTTGCACTGATTTTGTTCAAGGAACCCTTGTTGTGTTTCCTGTCCTCTGCTGCAGCCCTTCCGATTGCACTGAGATCTGCTGCCTGCATTCGGGCAAAGCAGAGCATGAGAATTGGAGTGGTACTGAAAGCATCTACTGGCCTTTTCCTTAAGGAGCTCTGAAAATGACAATTGACACGTTTTGTTTGAGCTGATCTTAAAATTAACTCTGTTTCCAGAAGTGACTTTTGTTCTGAGACAGCTCATAGTTGCATCAACAAGGTAGTAAAGCAGAGCACATTCAGTAGTATCAGCAGTGGCACTTCTTGCCCTCTAGCTGTATCAAAACCAGCTCACAAATGTTGCCAGCACAAATTACGTTGCTTGCTGGCTGGCTGGTTTTAGTCCTGGCTTAAAGATGTGTGTTGGACAACTAAAGTAAGCTGTATATAAGCAGTGGTTTGTTTGGATGATGAAAATCTCACTGAGACTTCATATTGTTTTGTTTCTTTTTGATGGAGATTATCAAAGATTACACTTTAGGCTGAGCACTAAGACGATCCTCTCGGGCTGCTCTTCTTCAGGCTCGGCAGCCCCAGGGCTCTCAGCCTTTCCTCCTCATAGAGATGCTCCAGGCCCTTCAGCACATTTTCAGCCTCCACTGGACTCTCTCTAGTAGTTCCCTCTAGAGGCTCTCTTGAACTGAAGAGCCTCAAACAGGACCCAGTACTGCAGATGTGGCCTCCCTAGGGCAGAGCAGATGGGAAGAAGAACCTCGCTCAGACCTACTTTTACTCTCTTCATAGTGCACTTCAGGATCCCATTGGCCTTCTTGGCCACGAGGGCACATGTCTGGCTCATGGTGAACTTGTCCACCAGCACTCCCAGATCCTTCTTCATGGAGCTGCTTTCCAGCAGGTCAGCCCTCACCAGTCCTGCTGCAGGGAGTTACTCCCCACCAGGTGCAGGACGGTACACTTGCCCTTGGTGAATTCATGAGATTTCCCCTCCCACCCCAACTCTCCAGCCTGCATTTCTGCTCTTGTCTGTACTGGTGGTAACAGCAGGGAGCCCCATTTGAATCTTCCTGATACTGGTGGGCAGAAGCATCTCGGGGGCGCAGCATACAGCATGATGTCAGTGCTTTGTTATCCAGCATGGGCATCCTGTAGGCTTGCAGGTGGAGACTGGGTTCTCTGTGTCTTTGCCCCTTCTCTCCTACATGAGTGCTCTGCTTTTTGATTAGATGCAGGAGCTAAAGGATGTGTCCTTTTTCTGTAGCTACATAGAGTGGAAATGGTCTGATGGTGCTGGAGGTGTTGAAGCTCCCTTTTTGCAATAGACATAGGAGCTCTGCAGTCCTTTCCCTTGCCAGTTTTCTACTTGGGCATCACCTGCCCTGTGTTGCTTTGCTGTTCACTTTTCTGGTAGAGGAAGGTTTCATTGACATGGTGAGAGGAAACTTGAACAAAAGCTTTTTGCTGGAGTTAAGAGATTAACAGCGTACTTGCTCAGGAGCTATAGTTAGAGGTTCCAAGTATCACAGTATCACAGTATAGCAAGGTTGGAAGAGACCTCAAAGATCATCAAGTCCAACCCACTACCACAGACCTCAAGACTAGACCATGGCACCAAGTGCCACGTCCAAACCTGCCTTGAACACCTCCAGGGACGGTGACTCCACCACCTCCCTGGGCAGCCCATTCCAGTGGGGAATGACTCTCTCAGTGAAGAACTTTCTCCTCACCTCCAGCCTAAACTTCCCCTGGCACAGCTTGAGACTGTGTCCTCTTGTTCTGGTGCTGGTTGCCTGAGAGAAGAAAGCAACCTCCTGCTGGCCACAACCACCCTTCAGGTAGTTGTAGACAGCAATAAGGTCTCCCCTGAGCCTCCTCTTCACCAGGCTAAACAATCCCAGCTCCCTCAGCCTCTCCTCATAGGGCTTGTGCTCGAGGCCTCTCACCAGCCTCGTTGCCCTTCTCTGGACACGTTCAAGCACCTCAATGTCCTTCTTAAATTGAGGGGCCCAGAACTGGACACAGTACTCAAGGTGTGGCCTAACCAGTGCAGAGTCCAGGGGGAGAATGACCTCCCTGCTCCTGCTGGCCACACTATTCCTGATGCAGGCCAGGATGCCATTGGCCTTCTTGGCCACCTGGGCACACTGCTGGCTCATGTTTAGGCAGGTGTCAATCAGCACCCCCAGATCCCTTTCTGTTTGGCTGCTCTCCAGCCACTCCCACCCCAGCCTGTAGCTCTGCATGGGGTTGTTGTGGCCAAAGTGCAGCCCCCAGCACTTGGATTTGTTGAAAGCCATCCCCTTGGACTCTGCCCATCTGTCCAGGCGCTTGAGGTCCTGCTGCAGAGCCCTTCTGCCCTCCAGCCCACCAACATCTGCCCCCAGCTTGGTGTCATCTGCAAACTTGCTGATGACTGTCTTCTCTCAGGGTATGTGGTTCATCTTTTAGTGTGCACAAGTAATGTGGGGATGGTTTGATAGGGAATCTAAATGTATTTCAAACAAAAGATGCTCAAGGTGAAGTGTGTCCACCTAGTTTATATAGTAAAAAATCCCCAAACTAAGTCAACTCTTTAGCCTACTGAACTGAGCACTTCTCTTCTTTTTGCAGCTGCAGCCGCCTTCGGAACATCCAGAGCATCCTGACCCAGAGCAGCAAATCCCAGCCTGATGGAATCCTTTGCATTCTAGGTTAGTGGGTTTTTTCCTTCCCCTTTCCCTTTTGTTCTTGCTCTACTGGTAAAGACACCATGAGTTTCAGAAAGGTGATCATCTCAGTGAGGGCCTATGTCCTCTCAGGTGGCAGCCCCTCTCTCCAAGGAGGACATTGAGGAGCTGGAGGGTGGCCTGAGGAGGACAGTGAAGCTGGTGAAGGGTCTAGAGTGTAAGTCATATGAGGAGCAGCTGAGGGAACTGGAGAAAAGGAGGCTGAGGGGAGGCCTTCTGGCTTTCTACAACTCCCTGAAAGGAGGCTGGAGCCAGGTTGGGGTTGGTCTCTTCTCCCAGGTAACAAGTGACAGGTTGAACGTTTGGAAGAATGTCTTTGCTGACTGAGTGGTTAAGCCCTGAAACAGGCGGCCCGGGGAGCCGGTCCCTGGAGTGCTCATAAAATGTGTAGATGTGGTGCTGAGGAGCACAGTTTAGTGCTGGACTCGGCAGTGTTAGGTTAATGTTTAGACTTGGTGATCTTGGAGGTCTTTTCCAGTCTTGGTGATTCTGTGTCTCTGTGGTGACCTAGCTCTCCTTTGGTCAGCATTAACTCTGTAACATGACTCTCCTGCCCCACATTCTTTAGAGTAAGAGCTGAAGAAGTCTTTAAGTAGGAACTTTGCAG
Organism: Ramphastos sulfuratus; assembly: GCA_013399055.1. Lineage (NCBI taxonomy): Eukaryota > Metazoa > Chordata > Aves > Piciformes > Ramphastidae > Ramphastos > Ramphastos sulfuratus. The sequence continues at coordinate 28,274 of WBNM01012152.1, forward strand.
CTAGAGGATCTGTAAGGTCACTGTGTCAACCTCCCAATCAAAGTGAAGCAGAATGAAGTACCTTTTTTTTTTAAATGTTGGCTTTGGTGCTCTGATGTCATAAAATAAACCAGTCCAGTTGTGACATCCCACTGCTATTTCTTGACTATTGCTAAGAGGCTGCTGCAAGTCCCAAGTGAAGAACAGTGACTGAAAACATTGTGGGGCTTTTGGAAGAGTATTGCAGGCACAAGGAATTGCTGTGTGTAATCCTCAGCATAATGTGGAGCATTTAAGTCCATAGCTCTCAATAAATAAGGATTTCTGGAAGTATAGGAAGCATGAGGTGTTGCTAGAGCTGTGCTTTGCACTGAGCTCTCCCTGCCTACAGTGGGGCTGTTGTTGTTTAATCTGCCTACAGAGTTGCTTGCATAGCTTCTGATTAAGCACCCATGTAACCTGTTGTGAATGCATCAATCTGCCTTCAGGTGCCACCTTCAGAGGACAAAAAATAGTCTCACATTTTGAGTCCTTTTGGCGTGTATGGAAAGCAGCTACTTGTGTGGTTTTTTACAGTCATTGCAGGTTCTATATACACTTAGCTGTCTTTAGTGACCTACAGTTAGTGCATTTCTCTCACCCCAACTTCACGTTTACACACTGAGCTGTGAGACAAAAGCAGCATGAACTGGTGCTGCTGTTAAAGCTTCTCAGAGAGCAGTCACTGGACTATTCAGTGATACTCCAGCTTTTTGCCAGTGGTGTTCCTCGTGTCTTGGGTTTCAGCTCAGGGTTAAGTTGCTGTCGTTTCTGAGGCTATGTGTTTAGCTTCAGTCGGGTCTGTCTGTAAAGCTGCTGGAGTTGTGTCTGTTGTGCTTGCAGACCAAACTTTCACAGTTCAGCATAGCTAAGCCAAGGCTCAGACCTCAATGCTTACTGTTTATTCTTCCTGAAGAGGACAGGAGTACTTCAGGGGCTGAGCCTGTGAATCTCTGTGTTCATTTTACCTTGATTCTGTTCCTCCATTACTTTTTCAGATCTATTTTTTCGCTCCATTGAATCCATCCTACGCAGAACTCTTGCAGAGTCCATTCTCGCCAGCCTCACCTTCCCTGTGGCCCTGGAGCTCCCAGGGCTGGTTGGTGTGTTAGGGAGAAACTCTTTTTTGCTTTGATGCTCAAGGGCGTGCCAGCAGTGCAGGGCTGGGACACAAAGCAGGACTGTTTTTACCTGCAGGCTATGTTTCTGTCAACTTAGCAAGTGTGAAGTAAGTGGCCTGGGTGCTTCTTGCTGTGCAAAAGGGGAGGCTCAGCCTGCCCCTGGGCAGCTCCTCTTGCCTTTCCTCTCTTTCCTCCCCACATGCTGTCAGTGCTGGTGGCTGTTTGGTATCTTGCACCCACTTAATCTTACTGAGCAGGCAGACTTTCCCCCCCATATTTGGCCAGACTTGTTTTCTGCCAATTTAGCAAACTGAATCAGCACCCGGAGAGGTTAGCAAAGGCTGCCTGCAGGAGGAGCAGAATGGCTCTTAGGGCAGCAGGGAGCTGTTGGACTGAGTCACTGTCCTTGTGGCGAGCTGGGAATGGGCTGGGAGGCAGTTACTGAGCTCCTGGCTCAGCTGCAGACAGGCGTGGGGGGATCCTAATGAGTGGCTTTCTCCATTGTTCTGCTGAGGACTCCTGATAGCTTTCTGGAGGTATCTTATCTTCTTCAGTGTTTCAGTTCCTGTTTACTTGCCACTAACTGTATCTGTTCCCTTAGCTCCATATGTTTCTGCAGAATAGTAGCCAGGCTTCCTGTCTGTCCTGGATGCTGAAAACAAAAAGAAAGCTCCCAAACCAATCATTCTACAGTGTTAAATCTTTTATGGCAAGCTAATGGCATGGTAAGAACTGGGGGAATGATATACAGAGTCTGGCTTGTATCAGCAGTGCTGTGGCCAGCTGGACCAGGGCAGTGATTGTCTCCCTGGACTTGGCACTGCTGAGGCCTCACCTGGAAGACCAGGTTCGTTTTTGGGGCCCTCTCTCCAAGAAGGACATTAAGGTGCTGAAGTGTGTCCAAAGAAAAACAGTTAGGCTGGCGAAGGGTCTTGTGAGGAGTGGCTGAGGGAACTGGGATTGTCCAGCCTGGAGAAAAGGAGGCTGAGAAGAGACCTTCTGGCTCTACAACTCCCTCAAAGCAGATTGGAGCCAGGTGGGATCAGTTTCTTCTCCAAAGGAACAAGTGATGGGACAAGAGAAAATGGCCTTGAGTTGCACCAGAGAGGAGGTTTAGCTGGACACGAGGAACAGTTTCTTCCCCAAAAGCCTTGTCAAGCCCTGGACCAGGTGATGTTTGCTTGTGAAATGCAGGCAAAGCTTCTTGCAGAACAACTGATCGAGCAGCCTGCTGCCCCTGCAACACGTCCTGGTTTGAGGTTAATTGGAATATTTTAATAGAGAAAATTATATTATAGGCTGTGAAAGGAAAACAATGGTGATGTCTGCTGCACTCATAGGCTTGCTGAGATGTTTAAGAAAAGAATACAAGACAAAGATAAGCCACTCGGGCTCAGTCTCTGGNACAATTCAAATAAAAAGCCAGAAAGTATTCCCCCCTTAGGCCTCTTTTGTGCTCTCTCTCTCCTCTCTGAGTTCCCAGATCCAGGGCAGTTTGGTTATGCAGAAAATGACTGGCACAGCAAAGATGGAAAACTGCAGCAGAGAGGAAGAAGGAATGAGTGGGTCTGGACTGAGTCCTGCTGATGCTGTGACCTGCGTTACAGGCTGGCTGCTGAGGCTCTTGATACTGCCCTTGGCCAGGGATGTTTCCTAGCACAGAAGTGGGCCTGGATTCCAAAAGATCATGCTCCAGGCTGTGGGTATGAATTGGAGATCAGTGCTACAAGCTAGGCAGCAGAGGAGCTGGGGATTCAAAGGTCATGGCAGGGCTGAGAAAGCTGAGGCAGGTGTGAGGTAGCTTCTTCCTTTTCCCACACAGAACTACAGAATGTTGGGGGTTGGAAGAGACCTCTGGAGATCATCCTGCTGCCCCCCTGCTAAAGCGGGGCACCCACAGCAGCTTGCCAAGGATCACAATGGCCAGGGCAGGTTGGAGTCTCCAGAGAAAGGGACTCCACAGCCCCTCTGGGCACTCTGTTCTAGGGCTGCAGCACCCTCACACCAAAGATTTTCCTCATGTTTAGGTGGAGCTTCCTGTGATCCAGTTTGTGCCCACTCCCTCTTGTTCTGTTGCTGGGCACCGCTAAAGAGTCTGGCCTCATCCTCTTGCCTCCTGCCCTTTAGATACTGAGAAAATCCCTTCTCAGGCTGAACTGCCCCAGGTCTCTGAGCTTTTCCTTGTAAAAGAGATGCTGCAGTCCATTTGGCAGCTTTGTAGCCTCTGCTGGACTTCTCTCTTGAAGTGGTTAGCACTGGGAAGCTGAAGCAGGAGGTATGAGAAGGGATGCAGTGAGCAGAGCCTGTGCCGCGTTCCGATCGCTGGTACCTTCAGGTGCCTCACGAGTAGCTCTGCACTGCAGGTCCTGAAGCCAGGCAGGCAGGCTGTGGGATGCGTTGTGAGTGCACTAATCCGTGCTCTGGACGCTGGGACCAAACCTGCCATTGCTGGCAAGCAGCCAGCTGTGCTTGGTAGGAGAACTTGCTGGTGGTGTTCTAGGGGAATTCTGTAGCGATCCAGACTGGTGACCTCTGTCAGGTGTGGAGGGCATGGCTGCTGCTTCTCCTCTAGACTTACTTGATTCATCACAGTAGAATGAGGAGTTATGACTGTGACTGGAAGAGACATTTCCTAAATCTCTGACCTGTTTCCTTTCTTCTTGTGTTTCGCTCCTGCCTGTCCCTGCTCCAGATCTTGGCTTGCTTTCATTTCATTTTCCCAGGAACCAGAGGAGGCTTTCCTTGGGAGCTGCACCATACACCAGTGTCTTCTGTCAGAACATCTTTCTGCCTGCACTGGCTCTCTGGTGACTCAGGGATTGCACTATAACACTGATAAGATAATGTTTAATCATCTATTCCAGAGCAGGAGAGATTTAGGTCACAGGATTAGTTTGTTAGGAAGCTTCAATCAAGAACATATTAATTAGAATACCTGCGTCATGCAGACAGATGTTTGAGTTTGCATTATGAGGTAAAAGGGAACTTACGTTGATGCAGACTTACTTAACTGTTTTGGTTTTTTTTTTTAAAAGCAATATCTGTGGATTTAGGTCAAGAGTGGAATGTGAGCATGTGGGAACGAACTTGCAAACCTCCTTTTTCCTTCCCCTGTTTTCCTGGTATGTCCCACAAGCACCAGTGCCCACTGATTGTCTGAGGAGATTGAGTTAATACTTCTCAAGTTTTATCAGGGAAGAAAGGCAAGCCTCAGGTGAGTGGTGGTAGGAGACACAAGACTTGCCCTGTGCTTGTGCTTCTGCAGGGATCGACAGTCGGTACAACGAGGGCTGCAGGGAGCTGGCCAACTACCTGCTCTTCGGCTTGTACAACCAGAACAGCAACGACCTGGAGAGAACTGGCTTCCCTGAAGAGCTTCTGGATGGTGAGCAGCACTTTGGTCTAGTCAGGCTTTATGGGGAGAGGGTGGGCAGAAAAAGGGACACACCTCAAAAAAACAGGCCAGGAAATCTGTGATTGTGTGTCTGCACCTGGAGAAGTGTTCTGAGAAACACTGCGGAGGAGCTCTTTCAGGTTGTTGTGAACATGCCTCCCTCCCTGAGTTCCCCCAAGTACTCTAAAGCTGACTGAATACAGCCCCTTGAGGCAGATCCTGGGGCATGGTGTGTGCACCTCTGGGAGCAGTTCCTGGATGATCAAACCTCCTGAGGGCCAAAGTACTTGAAACTTTTTTCACTCTAACTCACTTGTGTTGCACTTGACTGTGGCATGGGTTAGCATTTCCTTATCTGCATGTGTCAGGGATTAGGGCTGGGATGGCTTCTAGATGAGTACCAGAGGCTCTCCATGAATCCCTCTGCCTTCCCAGAGATAGGGAAAGAAACCAAACCAGCTGGGATGGAAATGAGAACAATCAAATGACATAGAGACAGAAAGATACAAACCAGCACCCAACCCAGCCCCTGATGGCACTGGTGTCACCATTGTCACCACTGATGCTGGGGCAGGCACTGGGGAGGTCCCAGACTGGACTCAGCAGCAGACAGGAACCAGATTCAGAAGCTGGATTCTGGAACTGGATTCAGGAGCACAGGGACTGGGATTGAAGGCAGAAGGGGCAGAGTCCTTGTGGGACACCAACCACTGAAGAAGAGGCTTGACCCTGAAGATGATGTCCATGGGCTGCAATCCCTTGCTGGTCAGTTTAGGGTCACCTCTCCTGTTCACTTCTCCCCTCAGCTGCCACCTTTGTTTCCTGCACCCCAAGGTGGCACACAAGCTGTGGCAGTGCCCTTGATGTGTCTGGGGCAAGCCTCAGCCAGAGCCTTTCTGCACTGCAGCCCTTGGCAGGAGCTCTTCCCATGAGCTTCTGCCTGCTAGGAGCAGCCCCTGGGTGTGCAACCCTGCCCTGAGCTGCAGAGAGTGCCTCAGAGAGCAGAGCCTGAGCTGAGAAGTCAAATCCCTGAGCAGACAATGTGGTGCGGCTCAGAGCTGGACAGGATGGAGCTTTGACAGCTGCCCCACTGTGAGTTTTAAGTTGGAGCAACTTTCTGATGTAATAACAGGCAAGAGCAGCCACAGTTTGCAGACAGGATTCTGAGTGCTCTAGGAACTCATCTCTGGCTCTCTGGGCTTTTCCAGGGCTGATGCAAGTTCTGTGCAAGACAGGAACAGTAAGAACACTTGTCCTTGGAACTGTAAATGGCTTCCAGCTGCTGTTTTTTGTTTTGAAGTGGGGGATGATTGTGTATGCAAATAGTTAAACAATTTGTTTTTAATAAGACACATCACAGGAAAAGTATTTCTGTTGGAGGGGGAGGGGGGCAGATTTGTGCCCAGTTAATTCTTCTGTGCTTGGAGTCTTAGTGCTGGAATAATGTTTGTTCTGCTTGTTGCAGATATAATAATTTTAATCAAACCTGACAGTGTCCATCTGTACTGCAACCCTGTGAATTACAACCATCTTCTGCCCTACGTGGCCTTCTGGAGGAACTTGCATTTTCACTGTCTGACTGAAAATGAGGTGAGTGGAAAATGGATGCAGACGAGAATTGGTAATGAACTTGCTAATGAACTGATGCTCAGAGTGTAAACCTTTTTTTAACATTCCTTCTGGAAGTGTTTTTTCCATGCTGATCAGAGGAGTGATCTGCCTGTGTGCATTAATAATTCTGCTAACACGTGCAAGAGAAATATCTTTAATGTATTTGTAGGAGCATGAAGACAAATTGCTCCCCTCTCCCACTAATTACTATTGTTTTGACACAAGTCAATGATCTTTTGATGAGGGAAGTCGTGTGGGCTGTGAGAAATGCAGAGTCTGAACCAAGCACTGATGGAGACCACAGAATCACAGCATGTTAGGGATCAGAAAAGACCTTGGAAGATTGTCCAAGTCCAACGCCCTGCCAGAGCAGGACCGCCTGGAGTGCAGCCATGGTGGGTGGTATGGGACAACACAAAGGATTTAGGCCATGACTCTACCCATAGTTGTTTCAGTTAAGAAGCACAACAGCCTTCTTTGCTAAGAGGGTACAGGTGAAGCACCCAAGAGCAGTAACTAATTGTGCTAGTTGTGCCTCTCAGCCCAAGAACAGGGCCAGTGTCTCACCACCCTCAGTGTGAAACAGTTATTCCTTCTCTCTAGTCTGAATCTCCTTTTTTCAGTTCAGACCATCTCCCCTTGTCCTGTCACAACAGGCCCTGCTCTAAAGTCTGTCCCCAGCTTTCTGATCTGCCCCTTGAAGTCCCCAAAGGCCACAGTTGTTAACAGGACTAGCACAGCTGCAGCCTCAGCTAGCAAGTTTTAAGCTGCATCTTAGAGGGTTTTCTATGATTTACTGCAGTCAGTAGTAGCCTTACAAAGTGTGGGCTTGAAGTAGTGGCATAACTGCAAAGGTAACTGTAGGCCTTGCTGTGTGTGGAAGTGAATGACAAAGTTTGGCCTCTGCTGCTGAAAATGCTCGCTTCAGGACTGCTCCCTGGGAGCCAGCTGAGCTCCCACTTCCACTCAGCTCCTCACGTGTGAGCTGCCAGGCCCCTCCATGCCTTCTGAAAGGGAAAGAAGAAAACACTTCTGTGTTGGGCATTGAGTGCATCCTGCTGACAGGAGTGCCTGTGATGGCTTTCAAGCTTGTGTTTTTCAGCCACGGCAGCAGCTCCTGCTGCTTTACTGCAAACAAAACCAGAGCAGACCATGAGTTATAGAGGTTCAGAAGTGACATCACGTGCGGCTTCGTGCAGCTCTGGCCTAGCCTGGCAGCACCTAGACTCTTTCTTTCCTTTCATCTTTCCTACTTACACAGCCCATAGGAGTTTAAGTGAACATCCTAATGATCAGGAGAAAGAGCAGGGTGGGTGTTGGTCTCTTTCAGTAAGAGGTGCTAGGACAAGAGGAAATGGCCTCCAGTTGCCCCAAGGGAGATTTAGGCTGGATATTAGAAGACATTTCTCAACTGATTCTCAAGCACTGGAACAGGCTTCCCAAGGAGGCAGATGAATCCCCATCCCTGGAGGGGTTCAGGAGACAGAGATGTGGTGCTGAGGGCCATGGTTTAGTTAGAACATGGTTGGACTCCATAACCTTAAAGGGCTTTGCCAACCACAGGGCCAGACCAGATGAAATGCTGACATTTGGTGTGTGCTGTGCAAGCTTGCTGGGCTTCAGGGCTGCAGTTTATGGAGCAGGATGTGTTTTTACCTTCAGCAGCAGATAATGAAGGAGCTTTTAGCACCCTGCCAAAACTCAAGTTCTTATTCTAATGGCGTTTGAAGTCTTGAGAAACTGGCAGTTGTTCCAGGCTTGGCTTTGTACTGCACCTTTGATCTGGCTTCCTGGAATTGAAGAAACACATCGTGGAGGAACCTGGGCTGCATCTTAAATTCAGGCTTGTCTTAAAAGAACTTGTGCTTAAAATAACTTTGGGTGTACCCCAGAGCTCACAAGAGCTGTATAGAAAAAGTTCATACTCGTGTCGCCTACCTTGGTCTTCAGTGCAGAGCATTGCATGTAAAACTAAAAATCAGACAACCCCCCTCTGCTGCCTTCTTGTGCTCCAGAAAGCAGGTGGGTCCTGGAGCACCCAGCAAGGCTGGGGCTGTGGGTTTCAGGCTTGTTGCTAAACTCTACTCTTCAGGTAAAACCCAGAATTTTTAGGGTTTTATTGTTCTGAAAATGGTTCTTGTGTGGTTTGTCTCTTGTTCTTATGCTTTTCTGGGCCATAAGTATGATATTTATAGAATCATAGCATTGTTTTGGTTGGAAGAGACCTTTAAGGTCATGAAGTCCAACCATTAACCCAGCACTGCTAGAGCACCACTAATCTGTGTCCCTCAGCACCACAGCTAGCAGTCTGCAGAGCTACACATCTGCCTCCCAGGATGATGACTCCAGTGCTAACCATAACCCTAATGTGTTCTTCAGCTTTTCACTCTGCTTCAGACTTCAGCCAGCTTCTGTCTTCTGCTAGTGTGAGACAGCACCATAGGGTTTCATGGCAGTGTCACCTCTTTTAACTCCTCATTTCCCCAGGTTTTCCTTCCTTAGGAAGCAGTTGGTTCTTGTTCCTTGTTCTGTGACCCAGCATGGCTCTCGTCAGTTGACTTTCCCACTGTAGTCTTGTTAAACTGCTAACATTTTTTCCCCTCAGTGACAAGTTTTTTGTGGTGCATCAGTTGCTCTTCTCAAAATATCTTTTTATTATTTAAAAATTGCCCAGAATCTGTTAGCTGATGTAGAAAGATTTCACTGCAAGCTGAGTGATGCCTTCATGTAACCTTATTGGAAACCATGCTCTGAAGGTTGTTTCTTAAGGATCAGTTTCCACTGCTTGAGTACATCACTGCCAGAAGGACCAGTGCAGAGTCCTGCCTCTGGGGTGGAGTAAGACCAGGCACCAGTACAGACTAGGGATCACCCCACTGGAAGGAGCTCCATGGAGAAATACCTTGGAGTCCTGGTGGACAGCAAGCTACCCATGGGACAGCAGTGTGCCTGGTGGCCAAGAGGGCCAGTGGTAGCCTGAGATGCATTAAGAAGAGTGTGTCCAGGGGATCTAGGAAGGTTATTCTCCTCCTCTAGTCTGCCCTAGTGGGACCACACCTGGAATACTGTGTCAAGTTTTGGGCTCCCCAGTTCAAGAGAGACAGGGACCTGCTGGAGAGAGTCCAGCAGAGAGCTACAAGGATGAGTGTGGGACTGGAACATCTCTGCTGTGAAGAAAGACTGAGAGCTCTGGGGCTGTTTAGTCTGGAGAAGAGAAGGCTGAGAGGGATCTGATCAATGTCTATAAATATCTGAAGGGTGGGTGTCAGGATGAAGGTGGCAGGCTCTGTTTGGTGGTGTCCAGTGATGAGACAAGGAACACTGAGTACAAACTGGAACCCAGGAGGTGCCACCTCAACGTGAGGAGACATTTCTTTACTGTGAGGGTGCTGAGCCCTGGAGCAGGCTGTCCAGAGAGGTTGTGGAGTCTCCTCCACTGGAGACTTTCAAAACCCACCTGTATGTGTTCCTGTGTGACCTGCCCTGGGTGATCCTGCTTTGGCAGGAAGGTTGGACTTGAAGATCTCTGGAGGTTCCTTCCAACCCCTAAGTGATTCTGTGCTGACTGAGGTTCTACACAGAGACTAAAGAGGCTCTTTAGCTTCTGGAAGCTGCAGGTAATACTGTAGTGGCTATCATGGCACTCGCTCTGGAGTTAAAGCAGTGCAGTGTATACTGTCTTTACTGCAAAGGTAACTGCAGTCAGAGGACTCATGCCTAGCCACGTTCTATTGCCAATGGTTCTTGCAGTACAACGATGAGGAAGTCGCAGAGGAGTTCAAGATTTCCAGCTTTGTAGACATGGTCCGAGACTGCAGCCGCATCGGCATTCCCTACAGCTGCCAAGGTAGGCTGCCTTCTTTCTGGGGGCTCTGGAGTGTGCAAGTCATGCTGTTCAAGGAAGCACCTTTCCTTGCCTTGGGTGAGAGAGACAGGTTAAGGTGTCAGTGGTTCCTTTAGCCTCTTTTTTCCCTAAGAGTGGAGTTGCTTTCTGACAAACGTACGCCCTTGGAGCTCCCTGGAGGAGCGAGTGCTCCTAGCACGAGGCACAGAAAGGATCTGCCTTCAGAGGAGTGTGTTCTGCTGCTACAGAAGTTCTCTGTTCAGATGGGAGCTCCAGATAAATCCTTCTTTATGTGAGGAAAGAATAAACATTTTGTTACGCAGGGTTCCTTTTTCAGCCCTGAGGAAACTGGGCTGCCAGATTTCCTGTTGCGATCTGCAGCCAGCCTTGCACTTCCAGTATCCCCAGCAGTCAGGAGTGCAGGAGCTGGGCAGTGCATGCACTTGGCTCTGCAGCTTTTGATCCACAGAACAGTAGGTGAGAGGTAAAGAACAAAAGGCTTACTTCGTATTTTTGAAGCGTGTTAAGTTCAAACCCAGCTCATTTAGGTTTGCTTTGTTTTGGTTCCTAATTCTTGGTTGCTTCTCTGAAAGGAGTGGCCTGGGTGCTGGGACTGCTTGGGAAAGCATCAGTGAGTCAGGGCATGGGGCAGCAGGGTGGTGCTTTGTTAGGAAACAGCTACAAGAGGTGTATAGCTTGAGGATAATAATCACACTTCACTTCAGATGGCTTGCAGCTTCACTGATGAGTACCAGGCTGAATAATTTTCCTCTCTCCCCTGGCTTAAAATTCTGATTAACATGGGGATGATGTCAGCAGTGTTTCACTGACAGCCAAATATTTGAAGACGCCGGAGTAGGCAAAGCTCCCTGTTTATTACCTTGAATTTTAATGAGCACAGCTTTGCTAATGGTCTTGGAATGCAATTTGCAAGGAGCCATAATATGCTTTGCTAGACTGATAGCTGGAAAAGATGGACAGCACTTGGGGGCTGGAGTTTCTAAAAGCTCCTCTCTTCACAGCAAAGCATTTTTCAACTGCAGACTTCAAGTTGCACAAAGACAGGGTAACTGGGAACCTTTATTGGAACCTCAGGACTGCTCCAAGATCTCACAGAAAGGTGAACCACTGTCACTGGTGAGAGAAGCTGTGACACACCTCTCTTGCAGGTCACCTCCAGATATTTGACATGTTCATTGTGGAGAAGTGGCCAATAGTGCAGGCCTTTGCGCTGGAAGGCATCGGGGGCGACGGCTTCTTTACAATGAAGTATGAAGTAAGTCATGCTTTCAGCTTTCTTCATTTTCGTTCTGAAGCAGAAATGGAATCATAGTTGGAAAGTACCTTTTAAGGTCCTCTAGTCATGACTCGCCCAAGTGAGCAGCCAAGTGGGATGGACTTTTTCAGGACCTCATGAAATGGAGTTCTGGCAGTGCCAAGCTGAGGCCAAACAGAGCTGTATAGCACTCTGGCCTGGGTAGACCCTGAGGCTTTGGTCACCCCCTCAGCCTCCCTTTTCTCATTTAGGACTTTTTTTCTCCATCTTCTAGAGACTCCTCCAGCAAGAACAGTAAACACTTTAACTCTGCTAAATGGATCTAGAAGTTCAAGAGCAGTGCAAGAGAAGCTGGGTAGTGACAAACGCCCTGAGGAACTGGGGAAATGAGTGCCTGTGTCCCCTGGGTACTGGGTTTCACACTAGAGATGCCATCTGCTTTCCTCACCAGCATCAGGGCCTGCCGAATAGGGCAACAGTCCAGCTCCTGGTTTTAATAATGATTTGCTGTCCCACTCTGAGCAACTCGTGTCATTGATTTGCCTGTTTATTAATCACACTCTAACAGGGTCTTCAGAGTACAGCTCTGTATTTATGTACTTGTCTGAGACTCCCTTTATTTAATTTTCTTGGCCCTGTGCCACAGAAATGCAGCTGTCCTACTTTTTCTTGTCACTCCTCCATTTTTACAGCCAGAATGGCCTTTGCCTAACTTCTGACAACTGGAGAAAGGCTGAGGAGTTCACAGTGCCATTGTTACAGTCTCATCACATCTAGTACTGTACATGCTGGCTCAGAAACCCATTGTGTGAGCTCGAGTGTGCCTTTCTCTCTCTTGGCACTGTACTCTTTGCACTGATATCTTTCTTTGTGCTTTTTTTCCCTTCCATCAACAATACTGCAGTCAGTTGGTTGCATGAGCCTGTCAAAACCGTTAAATACCAAGAACAAATGGATAAGCATCCTTGTGGAGGTCTGATAATTATCAAGAGCCCTGCTTAGTCAGCTCTGAGATGAGTTAACCAAAATTTGACTGTGAGTGCAGGAGTTGTTTGGGTCTTGAATTCCCCTTTTCACAATTCATTTCATGAATGCATAGAGGCTTTGGGAAAATCATGGAATGGTTGGAAGGGACCTTTAAAGGTCACTTAGTCCAACCCCCGGCAGCCAGCAGGGACATCTGCAACTAGAGCAGGTTGCTCACAGCCCCAGCCAACACCTGACCTGCAATGGTTCCAGGGATGGGACATCTACTACCTGTCTGGGCAACCTGGAACAGGGTCTCACCACCCTCAGTGGGAAACATTTCTTCCTTCTATCTAGTGTGAACCTTCCTTATTTAGTTTAAACCCATTGCCCCTTGTCCTGTTGCAAGACATCCTGCTGAAGAGATTGTCTGCATCAGAGATCTCAGGAGGGCTGGAGCACCTCTCCTGTGAGGACAGACTGAGACAGCCGGGGCTGTTCACCTGGAGAAGGCGTTGGGGAGACCTTACAGCAGCCTTCCAGTATTCAAAGTGGACTACAGGCAAGAGGCACTTTCTGCAAAGGGAGAGGGACATTTTGCCACTTACAGTGGTAGCTTGAGGGATAATGGCTTCAAACTGGAAAAAGCTGGATTTAGATTAGACTTCAGGAAGTAATTCTTCCCCAGGAGGTTGGTGAGGCACTGGAACAGGTTGCCCAGACAAATGTTCAAAACCAGGCTGGATGGGGCCTTGAACAACTAGTAGGAGGTGTCCCCTGTCCATGGCAGGGGGGGTGAAACTAGATGATCTTTAAGGTCCTTTCCAATCCGAACCACAGATGGGGAGGAAAAGGAGAATGGAAGGAAGTGCATTTGGGATCCCTGTGGGTGATCTACACGTGAATACTTCTGCCCTTAGTAAAAGGGAAGGTTCTTGGTGCTTCATTAGCTCCTCGAGCTGCCTGTCCTTCTGCTGTGCATTTGTTGTGCTACATGTGATCACAGAACCAGTGGTTTTAAAGATCATCCAGTTCCAGCTCGCTGCCGTGGGCAGGGACACCTTCCACTAGGCCAGGCTGCTCAAAGCCCCATCCCACCTGGCCTTGATGATAACTTACTTTTTTCAGTGCTTTAGGGTCAGCTGCTCTGTTACTGCAGAAATCTGAGTTGCTGAAGATGGTGCAGTACAGAGGATTTGCTGTACCAATAGGTGAATGATGGGGACGATTTGGAAGACTTGGTGAAATGATTTGCTGGGGAGATGCAAGCAAGATCTTGCACCTACTTTAAACCCTCCCTTGAGGTCAGTCCTCATCTAGAGAAGTTCTAGTCAGTTCTTTGGTAAGCATGTTGCTGCACTGGGAGCTGCGGAGGACAGTGTGCTACAGGTCTGTGTCAGTGTGCCTAAAACCTGCACTGTGCTCATCTTCAGGGCGGTTTCACCGAAGCGTATTTAAAATCTTTTCCAGTTAATGGATGTCAGTGTGGATTTATGGAAGACATACAGCAAAATGGATCCTGTTTCCCTGGAGGACTTGCTCTTTGAGGTAATACAGGTGAAATGTGAAATATTCCAACTACTAGGCAGTGTGGCCACAGAGCAAAACTGTTTTGATTTCGTTTGTTTTCAGAAGTGCTTATGGACATAACCTCCTAGCTTTGCATCCTGTTGCTTGCAGGGTCTCTTTCCTTTTCTCACAACTGCCCCAACATCCACAAAACCACCATCAAAATAGGTTGTCTTGGATTTCTAAATGTGCCTGAAGTTCTCCTACAAGTTTTTGTGAGTGGTGTGACTGTCCTTCAGGTCACAGCTATGTATGCACTACGGAAAGGTAGGAAGTTTTTGTGTATTAATCCTCCTTGTGCAGCGAGGGGGGCAGAAGAATTCCGATGGAACACAGCCATGCTGCCGGAAAAAGGCTTTCAGGAGCGCTTTGTTACTGTTTGAGTGGCTAACAGTGACACACAGTGGATACTCTGTGATGTGCAGACCTGCGGTGCGAAGAGATGGTCCCCTCAGTGCTGGAGAAGGAAAGCGACCTATCAGCTTTCCTGTTAGGTTGTGGAGTTTCAGCGGTTGCTAGCTTGGCAGCAAAGTAGGCTTTCAACGTGTAGTAAATGCAGCAGTAGGTGTCCCTGGTGAATAAAACATTGGCGGTTCACATCGGTCTGGTTGTCTGATCAACTGCAGTGATGACAGTTAAAATGCCATGCGGTTTATAAGGCTGTCGGTCTCTAATGCTTCACTTTCCCCTCACTTCAAGAGAGCTGACTTGGACTTCTCTTGTACCTGGTAAATCTACCCTGCAATAAGCTCATTTATCCTGTTTTGAAGGTCTGAGCCTAAAAGTTGTTGAACTGACTTCAGTTCTCAGGAAAAAAACAGTTAATGAATGAGCTTTCTATATGGCTTTGGTTTAATGGAAATGAGTGATTGCAACAAGGATTCATTTCCTCATCAAGGATAATCTGGAAGAGTATGTGAAGCTGCTATAAGTTTGTACTTTAGATTTTTGTTAACACACCTTGGATTTGATAAAGTTCTGATTAGGAAAGCGCTGATTTGAACTCTGCTTGAGATTTAAAGGAATTCTCTCCAGAAAACTGGCATGTTCCAAAGAGCTGACAGAAGCATATTTTAGTTCTTAGCTTCCATGGAAAGCTTATTTGAGACTGGAATATTCTCCAAGGATACCTTCTCCCTCTAAACCTCCATTTGAAACCTGTGCTGTAGGCTTTAGTAGTAATTTGGAAGGCTTGTAAAATTTCATCAGCCTTCATTCTCTAAAGTTATTGCTGCATTGATGTGAAGTCAAAAGTGTGCCATGGCACTGCTGAAGTCACGGTTCTGGGTTTGCCTGTCAGCTGTATCTGGAGAAGTGCCCTTTCTGAAAGCAGGCTGGCTGTCATCTGCCAAGTTAGTGTGTGGCAAAAACCTGACAGCATTTTCCAGTTGCTTGGTTCTGTAAGCTTCCTGCTTCACCAGTGTGACTCTCTCTGCTTTTTATTGATTGATCTGAGTTGTATTAACCTGAACACAACAATTACCTGTAGGCAGCTTCCTTTTTTATTCTGCTTTAATGAGCTATTTGAGATTTCCTTTTCCAATCAGCAGTACAGATAAAGAAGTGAATGTCTGCTACTTGCATATCATGAGCTCCCCACCTTCCTCACCCTCTTCCTCATTTTCCATCCATAAGCTTACTTAACATCAGCTAGAAGCCACTGCAGACCACACATGAGTTTTAAAATGGAAAATAAAACCCATCCCAGCATTCGTTTTGCAGGAAGCAGGAGTGAACTGGGGGTGATCCCCAGCCAGAATGCTTCCTCAGATTAGCAGCAGACACTGCAGGTCCTTTTCTTCCTCCAGAAAGCTCTGTGCTGTTTTTCTCTCTCCAAAAAATAACCCCAACCCCAAACAAACCCAATCCTTACCCCAGAACAGACAGTGAAGCCCAGCAGGAAGTCCTTCTCTTCTGAAAGATGTTTCTTTTCTTGTGCGGCTGGGCAGGCTGAGAGCTAACTGTGCAGCCAGGGCTCTGCTTACCTGCTGGGAAAACCTGAGATCTCAGCTCAGCACAGGCTGTGACTTCTCTCCTCTGCGGCAATCCTTGCCTTGCTAATGCCTGTGTAATGCTTTCCTCCTAGAATTTAAGGATTTTTGAACACCAGTGGACCAACTTCTTTGCGAATTTCGATACCGAAATTCCCTTCATTCTGGAGCTCTCGGAATCTCAGGCGGGGGAGGTAGGTCTCCTTTCACCCTGCTTTGAAATCCTGCTCTCAGCCAGGCAGAAGTAACATGTACTCGGCAGTGAGGTTTGTGCTTGTCTGTTTGCTCTGTTCCTTTTCTCCCTGCTCTGTCTCATCTTTCGTGTCCGAGGAGCTATTGTTTCTTCTGGGTTCACCACCTGCCTTGCTTACCCACAGTATGGTGGCTTGGCACTGCCTGGTGTTGGTTGCTGCACCTTAGCTGATAGAAGTCTGCACATCAGATCCCTGCTGGGAGACAGATTGACCTTCATTTTAGTGGAAGTTCCCTATGTGCAGTTCCTAACAAGCTGCAGCTGCACATGGCAGATCCCAAACATGACTGCTGGTAGGTGGACATAGCAGAGTGCTTTGCTGTTCAAGAACAGATGAGGCTCAGCGATGCTTGGGTTTGTTTATAGATGCTGGAAGTAGTTTTTGAGGACAATTCAGGTTTGTTCTTGAGGTTAATGAAGGTAATGATAAAGTGACCAACAGGGGCAGGGAGGGCATTCTGCCCCTTTGCTCTGCTCAGACCTCAGCTGCAGTGCTGGGACAGCTCTGCAACAGAGAAGGCCACAGCAGTGCTGGGAGGGCTCTGCTGGGAGGCGAGGCTGAGAGAGTTGGGGGTGTTGAGCCTGGAGAAGAGAAGGCTTCAGGGAGACCTTCTGGTGACCTTTCAGTGCTTAAAGGGTCGATCTGAAAGCTGAGGACAGACGTTTTCTCAGGGCCTGTTGTTACAGGACACAGAGTCTGGAGTAAAAGAGAAAGAGAAGAGGTTTAGACTAGACCTAAGGAAGACATTGTTTACCCTAAGGGTAGTGAGAGCCTGTCCCAGGTTGCCCAGAGAGACAGGTGGGAGATGACCCATCTCTGGAACCATCTCAGATCAAGTTGTTTGGGGCTGTGAGCAACTTGCTCTAGTTGCAGATGTCCCTGCTGGCTGCATGAGCTTGGACTAGGTGAGCTTTTGAAGTCCCTCCTGACCCAACCATCCCATAATTCCATGATATATCACAAGTTTTGTTCATTTGCTTGTTAATCAGCTTGCTTGTTTGTTTTTAATGCTCCACAGCCTTTCAGAAGTTACTTCAGCCACGGGATGCTCTCCAGCCACATCACAGATAACAGGTAATGTGAGTGCTGCCTGTGAAGTGCCAGCTCCAGTCCCTTCATGTGTTAGATCCATGTCTCTGATGCCATAACACTTTGAACTCGTTTGGGGACCATCACAGTTTGTCACCTCTCATCTTAGTGTCTTTTCAAGCAAAGATGTAAAGGCATTTCTGGGAAGTGCAAGGCAAGTCTTGCTGGGGTCTGGTGGTGCAGTTATTACATCTGCTTTGTGCTTGTGATCGAAATCTTTGTAGTCTGATACCTCAGGAAGCTCAGGAACATTTTACACAGGAAGGCTGTTTGAAAGTGTTGGTCCTACCAATGTGTTACTCCAAACCAAAGACAGTGTGAAGGCTGAAGAAGTCAGCCTGCTGCTGCGAGTAGGGCACTTAGAACCCCAAATCTTAGACATTGTAAGCTGGGCAATACAGATCAGCTTCACTTTATTTCAGCTGAGAGAGGAAGGTTGTTGGTTGTATGTTGCAAACTCAAGTGTTCTGCCGTTTTGTTGCTTAGCTCCTTAAATGCCTCTGCAGATTGTTCTTCAGCTGGGGTTAATCAATGCAGTTCCATGGCCTTTGTTGTTTTCAGCATCCTGTGTTGTTTGTGTTTAAATGACAAAGGGAAACCTTGACTTCTTCAGCTGAGTCTTGGACCCAAAGCTAGGCCTAAACCCCAAACAATTGTGTTTAATTCCAGTACAGTCATGCCATGGTTTCTCAAGGTGGTGTCTTTGAAACTAGCCAGCCTCTCAGGGGAATTTGCATTTTTAAAAAGAGGAAAAAAAAAAAAAACCTTCTAACAGCATTTGGGAAACAGCCTTGAGATTTGTTCTTGGCCGTGAAGGAAAAGCTGTCTTGGGAACTGAGGCAGTGTTTTCTGGTTGTGTCCGTGGGAAGCTCTCTGCAGCTCCAGGACATTTCTTTAATCCTGCTCTCTTTGAGTGAGAAGTTTAGTACTTGGTCTGTCTGAATTGAGCTCCTTGGCTTCATTTGCTGTTTATAAGTTTTCTGCCACTGTTGTGATGCTGACAGCCTCTTTTCTCCCCAGCCCTAGCCGGCAGCCCTTTGTTCTGTTTGGGAGCCACTCGACTAAGGAGAACTTGAACTCTGGTAACTTTAACTTCCCATCAGAAGGACATCTGGTGCGAAACACTGGCCTTGGTGGGAGCACTGCAAAGCACATGGTAAGGCTGTTCAGTAGTTAGCTAATAGTTAGAAGCAGTGTATATAAATATATGTATTTTTGTGATTTGTATACTCTTTGGTGCCCATGAAATGCTTCCTTTCCATGAGTTAAATATTCAGGTCTTCTAAACACCTGAAAACAGATGTTACCTTAACAGCCAAAGCAATAAATTTCCTTTTTTTCTTTCTCTTCCCAAGTCAAACTATGCTGAGTGTTTGATAAGGGACTACTGAACGACTTCAATAGATTTTTTTTTTTTTTTTTTTTCCTCCCGGGTTTTTGCCTTTATCCTTAGGAGGATGATGCTTTAACCACTTGTGGTGCTGTAAACATGTGGGGTGGGTGTAGAGGGAAATTTTGTTTGGGAGGGTGCTTGTCTTAGCCATAAAGTGAAATCTTCCTTATGTACTTGACTTTTATTTTAATCAGAATTGTTTAACCACTCCTTAAAAAGAAATGGACAAATGCCTTTTTGGATAAGGACCTTGTGACTAGACACAAGATACTTAACCTGTGTCCAGATTCCAGTGTGTGCTTCAGCACCTGAAACTCTGACAATCTTTCTGGTGCTCTAAGACTGTTAAGATCAAGTTGTGAGATTAACTTGTTTCCGTTTTCAAGTAAAAGCTTAGTTGTAAAGCATAGGATGAGGTCGCTGGCTTGTTGCACCGCCGCGCAGGGGACCTAACTGGGGAAGCGACCCCAGGGAATTGAGATCCTCTGCCTGGCTGGGCTGGGTGCTTCAAGAAGGTAACTCGCAGCGGAGGAGGAGAGGTAGAGTGGAGATTGCATTGTGTAGTTCTCCCTGCCAGCCACTTTCCACAGGCTCTGGCAGTGCCTGTCAGGTGTGCGAGTCCACAGTCTGCTGCTGAGGAGATGGATGTGGTTGAGGACAGGGCAGCATGGAGTGAGCGTGTGACTGAGGGACTGAGTTGCCAATCTTCTGACAGTATTTCATGTGTAAGCTGCCTTAGGGATGGATGGACTTGGGAATTCTGGGCAGAGTGAGTCTGTGATTGTCTCCTGACAGCATTTCATGTGTAAGCTGCATTAGGGATGGATGGACAGTGGAACTCTGGGTAGAATGAATCTATGATTGTCTCCTGACAGCATTTCATGTGTAAGCTGCATTAGGGATGGATGGATGTGGGGAGTCTGGATACAGTGCATGTGTCAAAAGCCTGAGAACAGTGTGTTGGAGTGTACTGGTGAAGTCCCATCCTCCA
Source organism: Ramphastos sulfuratus (assembly GCA_013399055.1). NCBI lineage: Eukaryota > Metazoa > Chordata > Aves > Piciformes > Ramphastidae > Ramphastos > Ramphastos sulfuratus. The sequence goes on from WBNM01012152.1 coordinate 47,791, forward strand.
TTTGCTTTTCTAGCACTTGCTGTAAAACCACTTCTAGTTTTGTTTTTTTCTCCCCTCATTAACATTCCCATTAAGCCCATTTGATATCTTTCATAGTGCAAGTACAATTCTGTTCTGATGTACTTGCTCCCTCTGTTGCCTTCAGATTCTGATCTTTATTCTTCAAGTGGTTTGTTTGCAGGTGCAGGTGATACTGTTTCAATAGGGTGTCATGAAAATAGTAAATAAGACCAAGTGCAAGCATAGTTGTGGGAAGCTGGCACACTTTCCTCTTCTTGCAAAGCAGTTGGCATAGGAGATTGCAGACACATGTTTAACACTTACAGAAGGCAGAGCTCTCCTTTCCAAAGTCTTTCAACCATTCAGGTCAAGTCCAAAGTGAAATAGACCTTTGGAAACGTAAGTTGCCTCTTTCAACTCCAGTCTGTGTTGTACACTCCCTGTAGCATGTCAGTGGCTAGAAGGGGAACTTAGCTTGTCAGTAGTTGTGGCACCAGTATGCTTTTACTAAGGGCTCTTTGTGTCTCATTGCTGCTGACAACCAGGTAGTGCAGTGTGTGTCTCCAAAGGGGCCTCTGGCGTGTTCAAGGACCTACTTTTTCGGGACCACTCACATTCCTTGCCTGGGTAAGTGTGTTGGTACAACTGTTGAGCAGCAAGCTGTGCTGATGAAAAGATGCCTTTGATTGCCTCATGAGCATTCAGCCATGGAGTGGTAGATACAGTGCATGGAATCAGAGCAGATACAGTGCATGGAATCAGAGCAGAGCATTGTTCTGTTGCAGGTCACAGCCACGTGACAGTTCTAAGCCTCATTTCCTTACCCATTTGAAATGGCTGTGTGAGCACAGAGACAAGGGCAGGCTCTGCAGAGTTACTCTGTATTCTGAAACCATATCCACCCAAGATACCTGAAGAGAAGATGGTTGAAGTTTTGTAACGTGGAAGGAATTGCAGAATTTATTTGCTGTAGGTCAGAGAGGCATAGAACAGAATGATAGAATCATTTAGGTTGGATCTTTAAGATCGAATCCAGCTGTTAACCCAGCACTGCAATGTCCACCACTAAACCATGTCTCTCAGCACCACAACTTCATGGCTTTTAAATCCCTTCAGGGATGGGGACTCCACCACTGCCCTGGGCAACCTGTTCCGGGGCTTGACCACCCTTTCAAGGGAGACCTTTTCACTCATATCCCACCTTAACCTCCCCTGTGCTTTGCTCTTTTTTATCTGCCACCAAAGTGCAGGTGTGTAAGTACTGGGTAAAAGTCATGTGAGATGTGTAGCACAAATGTTTTGCCAGGGAGTTCTGTGAAAATGCTTCTGAGGTGCTTAAACCAAATGTTTCTGTTTTGAATGCAGGAAATGACAACGAGATGCACAAGCAAGCTGAACCAGTGTAAGCTGCCTCCTGTTCTTACTCCCTGACTCTTTTATCCCTGGTGGCAGTAGGTCAGACCCGCTTTTAGTCAGCAGTGGCTGTTGGTGTTTGCAGAACTATGTCATTATTTAGAACAACAGGAACATGAGAGGGTTTCATAGGCAAATTGCTCCCTGAGGGTTTCAGTGAGTCAGGTAGGAATGGTTAGTGTGACATCCCTCCTGTGCTACAGCAGAGCATGCAAGGAAATGGTAACGTTTGCTGTTAATAGAACTTAACACTTATTTGAGTCACTGTAAAATGTGCCCCATAGAGAATGAGTGGGAAATTGTCTGCAGCTGCTGGGAGTATGTTCCCCAGACAGAAGTCAAAACAGTTTTTAGACTGGTTTCATGAAACTAACGAGTGTGTGAGGTTGATGCTGGTTAGTGAGTGTGCCGGTAGGGAGCTGCCGAAGGAGTGTTACTGTGCTACAGGGCAGATGGAAGTTGGAGTATTTCTGATAGGAAGCTACAGACCTCCTGCACAAAAGAAACCTTTGTTTATCCATGTTGGTGTCCACTTCTCTGCATGTCGTAGATACCTGTCAAGCTTTTGGAACATGGTAGATAATCTGCTTTGGTCCTGCTTTTAACCTTGATGAATGAGACTTTTTCTTTAGAGGTTTTGTCCTCCTTGCTAGTTCAGAGCCTGTTCTTGCTTTTGCAGCTGGAGCAGTTTGCAAATCCAAGTGACATGTTAGGAAGATACTAAAGGTGTGTCCGAGGGAGCTGGTAGTGGTGATCTTCATGCTGGCTTTGTTTGGATGTTTCCAAAGAAGATAGCATTTTCTCCTTTGCATTGCTGCTGTAAAATTTTAAGATGGGAAGAAGAGTAAGGTAGCAATAGCATCTAGCCATGGCGAGGTGGGGCAGAGAGCTTTCTTTTTTGTTACAGATACTGAATTTGGGTGCCAACAGAAATGGTTACAGAGTGAGAAAGAATTGCACACATTGCATGTGACAAGTCTGTACTGCAAACACAAGTGAAAGGTGTGTGTTAGTATGTGAAATTGCACAGAAGAAACTTCAGGCAGTAGGAGGTTTGATTTTAATCAAATCTTAGGCTTACATCAGAGAATCACAGAACAGGTTGGGTTGGAAGAGACCTTTTAAAGCTCGTCCAGTCCCACCCCCTGCAGCCAGCAGGGACATCTGCAACTACAGCAGGTCGCTCACAGCTCCAAACAACCTGATCTGGAATGGGTCTAGGATGGGGCATCTACCACCTCTGGGCAACCTGGGCCTGTGCCTCACCACCCTGAGATGAAAACATTTCTTCCCTCTCTCCAGTCTGAATCTCCCTCTCTTAGTTTCAAACTAAAAATGCTGGGTCATTTTCTTTCCTCTCACCTGAGCTTTCAGCAGTAGCAGAGCAGAATGCAGAGAGCTGCAGTGTGAGGAAGCAGAGCTGCCTTGTCCATCCACTTATCTTTTTTTTTTCAACTGCAAGGTTAAGTGTAAAGCAATTTCTACTCTCACTGCACAAGGACCCCTGCCATGTGAGGGGAGTTGTGTTAATGAGAGGAGAAAGCCTGTTCCTTTTAAAGAGGAGGATGAAAGCTCTATCTGTCTAGTAAATGTTGTGTTTGTATCTCTCTTCAGTACGCTGTTGTCGCAAATATATACTGCTGTTGTAGAGGCTGTGCTTGCTGGCATTGAGTGCTATGCTAAAGCTTCCACTGAATCCAAGGTAAATGAAGCACTGGTTCTGTACCCTGTCGTTTTTGGTTTGGATTGCTTGCAATAGAAGATTCCATGCAAACCAAAAGAAAAAAAAAAGAGTTAAAATGAAATGAATGTTTCAGTCAACTGCATAACGTGAGCCAAGTTCATTCCGTGGCCTCCAACCAGTCTCTGAATTCTGTTTAAAACAGGAGGAATTTCAGAGTGTATCTAATTTTACCCATCTCCAATTGTTTTTTTTCCACCTGATATGAATTTCCCTAACCTCACAGTAAGGAAAATCAGCTGTGGGGAAGAACAGCTTTTAGCTTGGTGCATCAGTGTGTTAATGTTTAGTGTGTATAGTCTCTTGTGTATCTTCATGGGTGCTCATGTACTTGCTGGGGTTTGAAAGATGGGGGAAAATGGTTTATTCTACATTTCCTCTTTGCAGGCAAAGGAGGTGGCAGAGCAGACACTCCTGTCTGTGTTGGACACCCTTGGTTTAACACAGCTTAAAGCTGCACTGCGGTACGTATGTTCTCTTGGTGATTGCTGTGTTGTGTCAGTGTGTTCTGGGGGGAAAAGTTGAGTAAATGTTCATTTAAAACTGAATTTCTGTGTCTGCCAGGCTCCAAGACCTCACAGCAGCCTTCCAGTACCTGGAGGGGACCTACAAGAAGGCTGGGAAGGGACTGTTTACAGGGGCTTGTAGCCACAGGACAAGGGACAATGGTTGCAAATTGGAGAAGGGTAGATTTAGACTGGGCATCAGGAAGAAGTTCTTTGCTAGGAGGGTGGTTGAACACTGGAACAGACTGCCTGGAGTTGGGCTGGAGGCCTCATCGATGGAGATACAATGCCAGATTTAATTGGGCTCTGAACAACCTGCTCTAGATGGGACAGACTGGGAGAGCTGAGGATGTTCAACCTGGAGAACAGAAGGCTCAGGGGCGGCCTTAGAGCAGCCTGCCAGTACCTGAAGTGAGCTACAAGAAACCTGGGAAGGGGCTTTTGATGAGGACTGGGAGGATAGGATGAGGAGGAGTGGATTGAAGCTTGAGGAGGGCAGATTGAGACTGGAGATGAGGAAGAAATTCTTAACAGTGAGGGTGGTGAGACACTGGCACAGATTGCCCAGAGAGGTTGTGGGTGTCCCCTCCCTGGAGCTGTTCGAGGCCAGGCTGGATGAGGCCTTGAGCATCCTGTGCCAGTGGGAAGTATCCTTGCCCGTGGTGGGAGAGATGAATCTAGGTGATCTTCAAGGTCCCTTCGAACCTAAACTGTTCTGTGACTCTCTACTTACTGGGGGGATTGGACTGGTGACCTCTGGAGGTCGATTCCGCCCTGCTGTGTTCTGTGACTCATGATGTGCTCAGACGCGGAAATCATCGCAATTATCTCTCTCTGGTTTGGCCTGGTTTTTAAAACCAGGGCAGCAGCGATTTCGTTTGACATCTGTAACGGCTTCTCTTTTGCGTCTGCCGCTACGGGGCGCCCGGCTCACCGGCACCGTTAGAAGCTGCCTGACTCACCGGTGTAAGGCACCCTACTCACCAGCACAATTTCTGTTCTGCAGGTCCAAAGTCGCTTTCCAGATCCAGGCTGTGAACAACCACGGGAGGTCTGTACCCCTGTCTTGCGCTCCCTGTGCTTAGTTGATGGCTGTCGTGCAGCGCTAAGTGTGTTCTCCGTGAGCCTTCTGCGCAAACCTTAACGTTCGCTGGTCTCATACAAACTGTGCTAAACACTTTTGTCTAGGAGACAGTTTAATGATTTCACATTGCGATTCCCTGGGATCTTAAAAACCATCCGAACCAACTGGGCAGGAGAATTTTATTCACTGCTAATGAGTAAAGCAGCAGGAGTCCATTAGGAGTTTCCCTTTAAAACTGTGCTCTTAACTTAGTCGATATCACCAGCTTGTGTTTTTTTTAATACCATCACTGTATAATTGGCTAAAATGGCCTAGGCAAAGAAGAATTAGCTTTAAGATCCAATTGCTTTTTTGGCCACTCGTCACTCCAAATGATCTAATCTTTAAATATCTCATTCTTCTTGTTCTAGAGTTACTCCCTTGGACAATGAAGACAGCCTGAGTTTGATTAAAACTGTAAGCAAGCTGTCGAGTGTTCTGATTATACATTTAATTAGGAAGTGGAGCTGGGGTGGCTGTTTTTATGGGGCCTGCTGAGGTTTTTACTTGTGTGAATACAAATGTAAGGGGAGAAATGAGGCTTCAGATGCCAAAACCGAGTTCCTCCTGATTACACTCTCTGGCTTGATGGTAGAAAACCTCAATGCAGAGTTCCAGCCTCAGCACAGACACCACAGCAGAGACACAAAATGTGGATTTTATTGCTTCACGTACTTCAGTGTGGCCAGCAGGAGCAGGGCTGGGATTGTCCCCCTGGGCTCAGTACTGCTGAGGCCTCACCTGGATTATTTGGTTTAGTTTTGGGCCACTCTCTCCAAGAAAGACATTGAGGGGCCAGAGCATGTCCAGAGGAGGGGAATGAAGCCGGCTAAGGGTCTGGAAAACAGGGCTGGGGAGGGGCAGCTGAGGGAGCTGGGGATATTTGAGCTTGTGTTGTGTTGTTTAGCCTGGAGAAAAGAAGATTGAGGAGACACTTCATTGCTCTCTATAGCTCCCNATTCTGCTTCCTCTTTCATTTTTGTCCAACTCTGTGATTGCTGCAGGCATCTATGATGGTATTTGACATTCCAGACTTGCTCACGGGAAGAGGATGCCTGGGATCTGTTGTCTTTTCAGAGTCATTTCTGACATCTCAGATACAAGTGAAAGAAAAAGGTAATTATTGCAAATCCTCGGAGCGGTGCTGTCGTTCTGCCAGCTGTGGTGTGGTGGAGGAGCAGAAGAGCTTCCAGTGGCCAGTGCTGACCAGTATTGCCACTGTGGGGTGCAGCTGTTGGGTTAATTAAGAGACAGAAGTGTTTTAGCTTTCTAGTAGTGAATATCTTAAGTGGTGCTAACCTCACTCTGAGTTTTATGGCTGCCTTGTGATACAGCAGGGCTGAGGTGTAGAAAATCTCAAGTGTAATAGTCTTAAATTTTCTTCAATTAAGTGAATGCTTTGGTTTCTTATGAGGAAATTAGAACAGCATCACTTTGTAAGGCTGATTTTGTAGGATACGTTGTAATTTTGTTTGCTCTGCATTTGAGACAGAGGAAGCAAAACTGCAGAAGGATCTGCTTTTTGGAAGCTCTGGGGTCTGGAGCAGCCCTGCACACCATAAGGTGCTTCTCCCTTGGAGGTGTTCAAAGCCAGGCTGGATGGGGCCTTGAGCAACTTGGTCTAGTGGAAGGGGTCCCTGCCTGTGGCCAGGCGGTTAGAACTGGTTTAAGGTCCCTTCCCACCCAAACCATTTTATGAATCTGCAGTCCTGAGTGACTTCCAAAACTGGAGGCAGGTGCATATTTTCCAGACTGTTTCCATGTGACAGTTCTTGAGGTTGTCTGAACAAAATCTAAGAGCTCTTGAATTCAGACAGGCTGAGCATGGGAGCCACTTTGGTGGCAGTTAAGGCAAAAGAAGCCATGTACTAAAGCAAGTTATCTTTGGTAGTGTGACAGCTGTGCCTGGGAGCTGGTCTGTGTGAGAGACTCACTAATCACTGCAGAGTCCTTAGAATAATCAGGAATTGTTTCACGTTTCATGTTGTAGTACTCCTTTGAGCAGTCCGTGATGTATGGATGGTATTGTAGTGTTCTGCTGTTTGCTTCCCTGCAGATGGCAGCATCAGTTCAGAAACCAGCCACATCATACTGACTGCAGCTATCCCCAGACACGCCGCTTGGCTGGTGAGTTGTTTGTTCTGTACACGCAGATTCACAAATGCCAAGTGGCTGTGTGAGCACTGAGCGTGGAACTGAGGCACCAACACAGTATCCATATAAATGCTACTCTGACCTTCGAATTTGGACTTGAAGTGGTTAACTAATAACTGAGAACAGGCTGATGGCTTGTTCATAACACAAGTCTGAAATCACTTCAGGTGTTGAGCTGTGTGAAGGTTTGAGGCTTTTGCAGTGGCACCTTTGAAAATTCTGGTGACTGTGGGGCACTTTAGATCACTTTCAGTGCCTGTCCTAGCAGAAAGGAAAGTCTGCTTCCAGACCTCTAATGTGCCTTAGTGTTCCAGATGTGACTGCAATGGATCTTATGGACAGCAAGATGCCCTTTGGGAACCCATCCTTCTGAAACACTTTAACAGTAATAAAGAAAGAGAGTGAGATGCAGTGCTTTTGGCTATGCAGTACTGTTTCCCTCTGCAACATTTCATGAGGTGTATCCCCTTGAGTATATTTCAAGGAACTATTTCAGTCCCCTGGTGACACTGCACTGAAGAGCACAAGCTCTGCTGTGAGGCACTCTGCTCTCAGGGCGCTGTCTGTGGTACTCAGCATTCCTGTTTGCAGTGAACCTTCTTGAATGCTCCTTATTTAATGTTGGACTTGCTTCCTCTAGTAACATTACATTTGGAAACTGTTTCTGGCTGCAGGTTGAAGACAGTGATGTGAAACTGTCTGAAAAAGCGCAGCATATACTGAAGGTAAAGTTAAGCCTTTTTGTTCACTTATAGAAGTGAAGCTTTCAAGAAGCCGTACTCCAGACAGCGGCAAAACTGGCTTTTATTGTGCTTGTTCCTCCCCTCCCATGAAGGGCTTGCCTGTTTTACCCTGTCTCTTTCAAACTTGGGCCTACAGAAAGCGTGCATTGTGTGAAAGTTTGAGCTTCTCCTTATTTCAAAGAATGAAAAAACTCAAGAGAAAAAGAGCTGTTAAAAAGCTCTGATTTCGCAGAAGTCTCCATAAGTATTACCCATGGAACTCATGGGTTTCAGAGAGCCCCTAAAACTCAATGCCTCTCTACATGCAGCTTTCTTTTAGCTTAGTTAACATGTTGAATGTCTGAAGGAAAACACTTAAAACACTGTGAAAAAGAAAGGAGTTTAGGATCTGGGACCATCTGAAACCACGTGGGTTTCACATTTGTGGCTCACTTGGGTCACCAGAAATTGTCGTTGTGAGTAGATTTATTTTCCTGTAATACACTTTTTTAGTTCAGTAGATTGACAGCCTGAAAGCAAACAGCCTCGTGGCTGTGACAGCAGCTTGTGACTTGCAGCTGCTGGGTGAGCAGTGCTGCTGAGCATTGGAGCTTGGTGTGCTGGCTTTAGCTCTCTTAAGAGTTCTGGCAGGTCCTCTTGAAGCAAGCCCATCAGAAAATGCTCTTGCTTGGAGTGCAGTCCTTGATCCAGTCTGTGACACTGCTCTTTGCTTTCCCTGCTTAGGAAGACAAATCTTTTCTGGGCACTTTACTCACTGGAGGCGATGGAGCATATATCTGTTCCAGCAATCCCCAGGCCATGCCTGCAGAAGGTGAGATGTGTTTGGGTTACAGAGTTGGTGCCCTTATTCTTGGGTTTGGCTTTGTTTGTTAGTTTTTTCTTCATTTAAACACGAGGGAGATGCCCAGTTTCTACAATTAACACATCTGGTAAGCTTGGTACTTCCCTGTGCCATCATCTTAAGCTTTGTTTCCATTTGTCTGTGCACCTCTCTCTTGTTAAACTCTGTGTGTTAATTTTCTGTCCCCAGCCTCTGCTTGCAACTCCTAATCCTAGAAGAAGGCTCCCCCTCAGAGCCATGACTTTGCTTTTGAGACATAGGAGACTCTTACTTGATTGACAGTGAGGCTTTGCAGACCTGGGAGATGGTTTTTTCCCCACAGTTAAATGTTCAAAAAAGCATGCACAAACTGGCTGCTGCCATCCTTAGTAGATGATGTGCAAGATGGGGTTTTTTTCACCTTTTCTGTATCCATATGAGCACTAGGTTGGAAAGATTGCAGGAGGGGCAGGAGGCCATGGGCTCCCAGCTCAAGAAGTGAAGGTGAATATGCACCTTGTGGACAACGTGGGTACGCTGCCTGTGATGATGGAGGGGATTGGAATGACTTGCTACTAAATTTATTTTTAGTCTCGTGCTCTTTGCTCCTGCTGAAGCCTCCTCCTGGAGCAGACAGCCTGTTTGCAGTTCTTTTCCATTGTCCTTTCCACTCAGGAATTTCAGTGCTTGTTAGCACAAGTGCTCCCCATGTTACAGCGGGATGCTCAGTCTCCATCCTTCTCAGATTCACTTGCTGCTTTCTGGCATGAGATTACCAGCAACAGTATTAGGTCATTCCTCCTCTTCTGCTACCTTTTTCTTCAGGAACTTAAGTCATGACTATCACCATAGCATGACTAACAGCACTTTGGTAAGACTCTTGGGAGAGATTTTCCTCCCTGCAGCCTTATGTTAATGTGCTTTTCTTTGTCTTGAACCAATAGGTACCTCTTAAGGCATAATGGTTTTATTTTCTGCTGTACAGAGGAGGTTCTGTTGTCACAGTGCTGATTTACGACAGGAAACAACAATAATGTCTGATGTCTGAGTATAAGCTGATGCTCTTTAGAGGAATATTCTTAGCTTTATTGTTTTTGTAGTTCATGACCACAAAAACTACTGGATAAGAGTTGTGATCTGTTTGAGGGCAAGGAGGGATCTGGCTACCCTGGATCAATGTGCCAAGGCCAGTGGGATGAGGTTTAATGAGGCCAAGTGTCAGGTCCTGCACTTGGGTCACAAACCCCCCATGAACACTCCAGGCCTGGGGCAGAGCAGCTGGAAAATACCCAGCAGAAAATGCTCTGGGGGTGCTGGTCAGAAGCTAGCTGAGTATGAATCATTGTGTGCCCTGGTGGCCAAGGAAGTCAACAGCATCTTGGCCTGGGGCAGACACAGCCTGGCCAGCAGGATTAGGGCAGGGATAGTTCTTCCTGTACCTGGCGCTGCTGAGGCCACATCTTGAGTCCCGGGTTCAGTTTTGGGACATGTGCTCCAAGACAGGCATTGAGGAGCTGGAGCAGGTCCTGAGAAGGACAGCAAAGGGTGAAGGGTCTAGAGCACAAATCTTGTGGGGAGCAGCTGAGGGAGCTGAGGTTGCTCAGCCTGGAGAAAAAGGCCGCCTTACTCTCTACAACTGCCTGATAGGAGGCTGGAGTCAAGTGGGACTTGGTCTCTTCTCCCAGGGAACAAGCAACAGAATCACAGATTGGATTGGAAGGAACTGCCAGAGCTCATCTGCTCCAACCCCCTGTGTGAAGCAGGGAGTTCCCCAGCTAGACTGGATTGTTCACAGGCCCACCAAGCCTGACCTTGTTTTCAGGGATGGAGCCTCCACCTCCCTGGACAGCCTATTCCAATGTTCCACTACCCTCATATTGAAGAACTTCTTCCTAATATCCAGGACAAGAGGAAATGGCCTCAAGTTGCACTGGGGGAGCTTTAGATTGGACATTAAGAAGAGCATCTTCCCAAAGAGCTTTATGAAAGCCTGCCACAGGCAGTCCAGGGCAGTGGTGGAGCCCCCATCCCTGGAGGGATTGAAAAATCATGAAGATGTGGTGCCGAGGGACATGGTTTAGTGGTGACCTGGCAGTGATGCATTAACAATTGGAGTGATGACCTTTTGGCAGCCTCACCAAGTGTAGCTACAGAACATGGTGTTGAGGGTAAATGATGATGTGCAGGGAAATTGAGCAGCAAACTGACCATGGTGGAACTGGCTCTTGCTCTGCTTGGACAGGTTTCGAACAGGAAGGCTAACACAGAGCAACATCTGGAGCTGCTCTGCGGTGCAGCCCTGGGGGCACAGGCTCAGAGGGTGGGGGAATGCTGGCAGTTGGGTTGTGGTGCCTGTGAAGCCAGTTGTGTGTGCCCTCATGAGGCAAGTTACTTCTCCCCTGTTTTGGGGAGGGCTTTTTGACACAAGGTGTTGTACTGACTCCTGGGCTGGGAAGTTGTAAGTGGGTGGCATAAGGACTATTATGTAACCCCTCCACAAATGAGATACTTGCCAGGTGTCAAGTGGAAACGAACTGGATCTCCTTCCCTTTCATGTATGCTGCAAGGCATTTTGCTCTGCTCTAATTTGAGCTCCACTGAGATTGCTGCCATGTGGCCTGGCAAGATGAGGCAGAAAGGTGCTGTCAGCCAGGCTCTCATCTTCTCTCCTTGTCACTCCTGTTTTGCTGTGACATGACGTGTATATTTGTGACTAAAATGCACCCAGAGACTTCAGGCTGTTAGACCTTTTCCTTTGCATACTAATATAGCTGCTGTGTTACCTGAGTCACCCAGCCTTACCAGTTAAACTCCTTTGTGATCACTTGTGCAGAATATACAAGGAGTATATCAAGTAGCTCTTGATAGAAGTCACTGGCAATAAACTCTTTCACTTTGGATTAATTAACACTTGTTTTGGCTTGCTTTCCTATTACAAAGCAGTCAGCATATCTGGCCCCATTGAATCATTCTCTGTGAAGTGTGAGTCTGTGAGATTTGACAGAAATCTGCTTCAAGTGTTGTGTTTTGTATTTGTCTTTTGGGGTGCATTAGAGGAGTGTGGCCAGCAGGTCAAGGGAGATTCTCCTCCACCTCTACTCTACCCTGCTGAGGCTACATATGAAGTACTCAGTCCAGTTCCGAGCCCCCAGTTCAAGAGAGACAGGGAACTACTGGAGAGAGTCCAGCAGAGCCTACAGAGATTGTGAGGGGCCTGGAACATCTTCATGAGGAGCAAAGGCTGAGAGCGCTGGGGCTGCTAAGCCTGGAGGAGAGGAGCCCTAGAGGAGATCTGGTCAATGCTCAGCAAGAGCTAAAGGGTGGATGTCAAAAGGGTGCTTTTCAGTGACTGCTGTGGGTGACCCTGAGGTGGGGTTGGTCTAGGTGATCTACAGAGGTCTGGCTGGGACTTTTCTGTTTTGCTGACTCAGATGCTTCCCTGTATGGGATGTGATCCTGCTTTAAATGCGTGGTCCAGCACTGGTAGCAGAGGTCCAGCTGGCAGCCCCTGCTCAGTCATTTGTGCATGGCTTTCTCCTGACTGTTGGAAATAAGCTTTTTGCTGATGTCAGTTTCTAGAAGTTTGGGTTTCTACATCATACCATCTAGCCTTCCTGTTTCTCATTTTCCAGCTGCTTTCCCAACTCATGCTGCTTTGTTGAGAACCAAAGTCTCTGTCAGAGAGGCAAGAGGAGCAGAGATGAAACAAAGGGCATGTGTCTCTTGGCTCTCACTAGGTTGTTAGCTGCCATGGGGGATTGCTACCCAGTAACAGTTGTCTCTGTGCACACAAGAAAATGAAGATCTGCAGGTAAAGGGGCTCTTGGTTTCAAACATTGTCGTGGTCACAAAGTGAAAGCAAAGCTGGCATCTTGGGTTAGATTTCCATTGCTCCTTGACACATCGACACATTGCTCCTTACAGTCCTTACATGGGCAGTGTTTGGACTCAGGGTTTTCAGGAGCTCTCCTTCTGTCGGTTCTGCATTGCTGCACTTCTATAATTCAACACCCTGGAAACGTTTTTGGCTTTAAAAAAAAAAAAAAAAAAGCTAAGATTAAATTCAGTGCAATGAGAGTCATGATTCCTGCCCTTGATCATGAGAGCCTGTGAGGACTGAGTGGTTGTGCTGTGAATGCTATCCAGAGGCTCCCTCAGATCTTCACTGCACATGGAACAAAACAAACTCTGCAGGCACACAGGTTTCACCCCCAGAAAGAGAAGGTGTTCCCCACGTCGTGCTGCAGTGTGGACCCGCACCTAACGCGCTGCTTTTCCTCCCCCATGGCAGGCAAGCTGTTCTTCTTCTCCGACGGCCTCCTCTTCTCCGATCCCCTCCGCGGCAGCATTTCCATTCCAAAGAGCCAGCTGAGCACCCTCACTCTCTATGATGGGGTGAGTATCGCCTTGGCTCCCGCTGGCAGGAGCCTCTCAGCCCTTTCTAGCAGTATTTCTGCAGGGTGGTAGGGCAAAGTTCTGATGGCAGGCACAGTTCTACACAGGTGTTGATAGAGCTCTAATAGCTGATGCAAGCCTCGGTGCTTCTGGTGGGGGTTAGTGTAACCGAGTCCTGATCAGCTGAACTGTCAGAGGAAGAAGGCTGCACTGGGCTGGGTTATCACTGTGCTTCTCATGGTGTGCACAACTGCTTTATAGCAGAAGGAGGAGGTGTGGACTATGGCAGTCATAAAGCATCTAGCAGGTGGAAGTGATGAGTGTAGACAAGTCCTGCGGTGCACTGGAGGGTGAAATGCTGCCTGCTAGGCAAAAGAGTCCAACGCTGATGGCAGTGCACCAACAAGTGCAGGTGGAGTCTGCCTGCTGTGGAGGAGCCTGGTGGGCCTGGCAGGGTGAGGGGAGAGACTTGTTCCTGTTTCCAAGATGAGGAGGGAGAAGGAAAGGGCTTGTTCACAGAGCCATGGTGGGAAGGGGCCCCTGGAGATGATTTAGTCCAACCCTTCTGCTAAAGCAGGGTCACCCACTGCAGTTCCCTTGAGTTTGTTCTCATCGGGTACAGCAGCACAGGTTGGCTGAGCGCCCTCCATTGTGTTGCTGTGATTTCATCACCCAGTGGAGGAAACCAGTACAGTACAGTACAAGTGTGTGACTGGACTGAGCTGAAAACACAGCACTGAAGAGAATCCTACCTTAGCTGCCTTTTCTTGTGCATCATATGGATTGCCTCTTGGTAGTTTAAGAAGCTATTTTAACGCTGACCTTCCTTCTATTGTTTGATTCAAGACACTCACTTTCATAAAGCCAGCTATTTATGGGAGTTGCCTGCAAATCTTGGTCTGATGCCAGAGTTCTGTGTAAAGCTACACCTTGACAGAGAGCATTTTATTGTTTGACTGACTTGACATAATGCAAGGGCGGAGGTCTTAGAGCATTGAGAAGTGACAGGAGAAGCAGGGCAATTGTTGGTGTGCCTTCTCTGAAAGCCATTGCAACAGCAGCCTTGATGGGAAAGAAAGGATGAGTGAATGCTAGCACTGAGTTAAAGATACAATGACTCCAAGTGATGCTAAGTGCAATTTCTTAGCTCTGTCACCATGCCTGCTAGATGCCTCTCTTCTCAACTGGAAAATACCCGCACTTCTGACTCCCAACACATGCTGCATCCTTCTCTGTTCTGAGAAGCTGTGCACCTAGCTGCCACCTGAGCTCCTTGAAGTCCTTGAGGCATGGAGTGAAGTTGCTCACAAAACTGACCACAAAAGGTCTAAGCAGAAACCATTCCAACCTTAGAGTCAAATATTGATCTCTCATCTCATAAGGCAGCACTGTTCTAGCCTGGTAGCAGCCCCTTGTCCTGTCGCTGGGCATCACCAAGCAGAGCCTGACTCCCTCCTCTTGGCACTCACCCTTTATAGACATGAATGAGGTCACCTCTCAGGCTCCCCCAGGCTCTCCTTGAAAGGAAGATGTTCCACTCCCTTCATTGTTTTTGTGGGTCTGTGCTGGAGTCTTTCAAGCAGTTCCCTGCGCTGTCTCTGTCAGAGGAGATGTGTGGCTATAGGTGAAGGTGGCTTCGTGAAGCATTAGCAGAGGAAGAGGCTGCAGGGCTGGTTTCTGGTGAAAAGACAGGAGTAGATATTGAAGTGCAAGCCTTTCTTTTTCAAGACAAGGTGAAGTTTAGGTGCTTAGAACAATCTCAGATGCATGCTTTGAAGCTTGTGGTGTCTCTAAAGAGCTGCAAAGTAAAATCTGAGCTGTACTCCAGAAGACTGCAGTTGATCCTTCTGCTCCATATCCCATTTATGCAAGCAAAGGAATGTTCAGGTCTTTGTGTGTGCCTGGCTGTGCCTGCAGCAGTTCTGTTCTCTGCCACTCAATATATGAAGCCTTTTTTTTATCTTCACTTAATTACAATTTGTCCTATTTCTCCCTCTTCTAGGATTCAACCAGTATTGTTGCTGCTCTCTTCATAGACTTCAAAAGTTCCTTGCTTCCTCACCTCCCAATTGAGTTCCATACCCGAGACAACTTTTTGATGATTGCACTTTTCCCCAAAACAAAGATTTATAAAGCTTTTTATTCACAGGTAAAGTGAAAACAAAAGAGATAGTTGGGCTGGGGAGGAAACACAGAGTTATGCTTTGTGTTTCAGATGAGGGCCTGGGGTGAATTTGTTGTGTGTCTTAACTAATTAAATTTGGAAAGATAAAGGGGTTTGTTTCTGGTGTCGGTTAAGTCTCTAAAGCTTGCCACCTGAGAAGCAAACGGAGGCAAGGTTAAGGTTTCTTCTTGCATCTGTGTCCACGAGTGAAACCTTTTCTTATCCCATTTGGAAAGAAAGGGCAGCTCATACTGGGATGCAGCAAATGGGGAAGCAGTTTGAAAAGCACCTCTGTGCACCTCTGTGATGGGCTGGATGGGATTCATGGAGGGTACTGAGAGAGGTGGCCAATGTGATGCTTATCTTCTAGCTGTGGTCAGGATGTTGCAGCAGGAAGGACTGTAGATAGCATGTGGCAGATAACAGGGGACCTTCACCGTAGTGTGCAGCTCTGGAGCCTCAGACAGTGGCAGCAGGAAGTGGCTGCTGTGACTGGAGCAGGTCAGAATTGGTTAGATTGCAGAAGCCTCTTAAGATACTCGGCTCCAAGTCTTATCCCAGCACTGCCAAGTCCAGCACTAAACCATGCCCCTCAGTGCCACATGCAAGTGGCTTTTAAGTTCCTTCAGGGATAGGGAATCCACCACTGCCCTGGGCAGCCTGTGCTTGACAGCCCTTCTGGGGAAGAATTGTTCCTGGTGTCCATCCTAAAATCCCCCCGTGGCAACTTGAAGCTGTTTGCTCTCGAAGAACTTGAAAACTTGGCTGGACAAAGTCGTGGCTCAGCTGATCTGTACTGACAGCAGTAGTCCAGCTTGGAGCAAGCAGGGGAGTCAGGAGACCTCCAGATGCTTGCCCAGCCAGCATCTGCAATTCTCCATGTGACCTGTGGCATCTGCTTTGCGTGGGGACTGTTGTGCCGTGGCCTGCCCTGCCTGGCCATGTAGGCCTTCCCAGCAGCATTATTGCTCCTGGTCTTGGGAGCTCGCTTGTGTGAGAAACTTGTAACTCATGTCTGTGTTTCTAGTGGCCGTGGTGCTGGTTAAGCTTCTGCTCTCCATGTGCTTTCACTTGGCCTTCTGAAGCTAGGCAGTGCTCTGGCAGCTTGTTTTCTAGGAGCTGCACTGGAGAGGCAGCTCTGGTGTCTCACTGGCTACAGCAGCTGTGCCTGGTGGCAGAGGTTCCATTGTGCCCTGTTGTGGTCAGACACATTTGGACGGGGATCCTTTGGGAAGTTTTGTGAACATCCTTACATCTGCCATATGGCAGTGCCTTGTTCTCTTAGACTGACTTCATGCATTGTAATGCAGAGGCCTTCCATAAACAACACTTCAGAACAATGGCACTTTTGAGGAAATGAGCCTGGAGGTTTTGGGGCTCCTCAAGGGTTTTAGGAGGCTGGGCTGGAACAGACCACCTAGCTCTGTGACCAGTCCTCGCTGGTAGTATTGATGTTACCACAACAGTTCTCCTCCTTTTATCTTAAACATTTAGTTTCCTCCTGCTGTTCCACTATGTGAGTGGTTGGTAATAGTTACTTTGGGTTTGAATTTTCAGCCTATTTTATTAGGTCTACTTTCATTGAATCATAGAATGGTTTAGGTTGCAAGGGACCTCAAAGCTCATCCAGTTCCAACCCCCTGCCATAGGCAGGGACACCTCCCACTAGAACAGGTTGCTCAAGGCCTCAAAGCTCTTTGTATCTCTTAAGCTCTACTGTCCTTGAAGTAGAAATTCCAGACCTGTCCCTTCTGGCTCATTTGGCCTAATAAAATAAACCCAAATCCTTTTGAATGCTTATGTAAGACCTTTCTTTTGATCTCTGTTTTGACTGTAGATATCCAAACTGAAGGTAGTGGCTGAGATGAGGGTGTTTCCTTCTTGTGCAGAGGCAAAGAGTTTCCTCCTGAGAGTGTTCAGAGGTACCCTACCCTTGGTTTGCCTTCATTCAATAGATCCTGCTCTAATTTTGAGAAACTCCTGCAGATGCTTTCTCTGTTACTGCCTGCTTATATTCCAGATTGAGGTTGGATGTGAGGAAAAATCTATTCACAGAAAGTCCATTCCTGAAGGTATTTAAAAGCTGTGCAGCTGTCATGCTGAGGGACATGGTTTAGCGGTTGACTTGGCAGTGTTGGGTTGATGTTGGACTTGATCTTAAAGGTCTTTTCCAGCCTAAACAGTGATGTGGTTCTGTGATTCCAACCAGTTCTAGCAATGTTTAAGTGCTCATTCTTGCTGTCATCTTTACTTTCTCCCTCTTTTATTTCTCTTTCTTCTGTTACTACAGTTAGATCTGGTTTTCCTGTGGAGCATCTCAGTGTTGTGTAGACTGTCTTCAACTTAGTTACTCAAAACAGTGTCAGTGCCCTTCAGCCAGTGCCAGATTCATTGCAGAAGGTGTCACAGGGCTTTCGCAAACTGACTCTGCTGTCGACTGTCCCCAGCCTTCTGCTGCTTCTTTTCTTTTCTTGTTGCTATTTGTTCTAGTCCTCCTCTGAGATGGCTTTTTGCAAGCAGTTTTATACACAGTTTCAGTTTCTGCAGTTGAAAAATTTCTCATCTGGCCCCACACCACTTGCTTTGCTCAAGTTCAAGTAGATGAAATGTGTCTCTTGCCCTGGAGGTGTTATCTCATCCATGAAAACTACTCCTAAGGTGATGTGTGCCTGACTGTGAGTGCTGTGGAAGCACAGGGTCGTGTTTTGTTAGCCTTCACTGCGGTCCTTATGCTCCTGGAGTCAGAAGTCCTCATTCTACAATCCTGATACAGCTACAGATACAGAGACTCACTGCAGTGCAGGCTCTGGTCGTGCCCTCTCCAATCAAACGGCACGATCCCTGCCTTCAGGGACCTGTGCTTTAGTTACTCCCAGCCTTCTTGAAAAGGGAATGCCATTACCTATTCCTCCAGAGCCCAGTGTGCTAAATTCCATCCAACTCAGACAGCTGCAAGACCTGGAACACACAGAAGTGGGATCTGGTCAGCAGATTGTGCTTAGGCAGGAGGCTGTTTCACATCCTTGCTTTTATTGGTAGGGGAGGAAACCTAGTTTCGAAGCGCATGGATCTCTCTGATTTTCTCCACCTTCTCTAATGCCACAGCAGTTCTGCTTTTAAATGGTCATTAAGCAAGAGAAAAGGCACTGATTTTTTCCCATTGACCTCAGCCCGACCTGTGGTTTCATCTTCCTCCCTAGCCCTTTGACTTGCAAAGAATGCAGTTTTCTGGTGACCAGTCCTTCTCTGCAGCCCTTCACCAGTCCTTTCCCTCCCGTGCAGGCTTTTTCCCTAGTCTCTGGCAGATGGATCTGAGTGGTTGTTTGTTCGATTGGGTGGATCCTCCTCCACCAGCGATGATGTCTTTGTTAGTATCAAAAGTTGCCTTTGTTTTGGTGTTTTGTACCTCAGTACCATTGTCTTTCACTGCCAGTTTGTTAATGGAAAGCAGTCTTTCCTCCCCCACTTTTGTCTTGCAGCATATTATTGTGAGCAATGACAATGGCTGCTGCCATTGCTTGTTAAAAGAAGGGAAATACCGAGCCCTGAAAGGACTCTCTGATTCATTTGACTGATTTCTAGGTTCACAGTGCCAGTCAGATGGATATGGCTTGGCTTGAGCAATCACATGCCAGCCAAAAGGCTGTTGCCTAGAGAAACGAAGGGCTCCCTTTTTCTTTGGAGGAGGAACAGTTTCTCTTCAATTTCTAGAAATGATTGCTGCAATCTTACCTCATGAAAATTCCAATGCTGCTTAAAGGAGACTGGTATGAGCTCCCCTCCTGCTGCACAGCACTTGAATTATAAAGATGAAGCATTTTTATTCACTGAAACATGCTATGACTGTAAGATAGCTGTGAAAGGTACTCTTACTTGGGTGGGTATTTTTTCCATGGAATTCTTTTTCCCCAGCTATGAAGCTGGAGGGAAAACTAGACCGTTGCAGAAGAGTTGCTTCTTAAAGCAGTTCCAGCTCAGCCAAAGAGAAGCTTACAGTATCTGAGCTGAGGGAACTTCTTCCCTATTTCCAGTCAAGGAATCACAGAATGGTGGAGGTTAGAAGGGAGATCATCTCCTCCAGTGCCTCTGCTAAAGCAGGGCACCCACAGCAGCTTGCCCAGGATCACAATGCCCAGGTAGGGTTTGGAATCTCTCCAGAGAAGGAGACTCCACAACCTCTCTGGGCAGCCTGGTCCAGGCCTCCAGCACCCTCACAACAAAGGTTTTCTTCCTGTTCAGGTGAAACCTCCTTGGTTCCAGTTTGTGCCCATTGACCCTTGTTCTGTCTCTGGGCACCACTGATGAGAGTCTGATCCCATCCTGTCACCTCTTACTTTTTAGTTCTTGATGAGCACTGATCAGATCCCCTCTGGGACTGTTCTTCTCCAGGCTCAGCAGCCTCAGAGCTCTCAGTGTTTGCTCCTCACAGAGCTGCTTCAGGCCCCTCAGTGTCTCTGTAGGCTCTGCTGGATTCTCTCCAGTAGTTCCCTGTCTCTCTTGAACTGGGGAGCCCAGCGCAGAGCACACAACTCTTGAAGCCACACCAGTGGTGTGAGCTGTTTAACTCCTGGTTAGCATGCATGTGTTCCTTCAGGTGGGCAAAACAAATTCCTAAGCAAACTGACATCAGTTTTTCAAAGTGATGACACTTATGCATAGGTCTGGTTTGTTTCAGGTTTATTCTTCGTGGCAAAACCAGATTCACTCAGGATTGTCTTTAAGGGATGTCCAGGAAGCATTCCTGTCTGCCGAACAAAAGAGACTGTAAGTGGAGGCCACTGGCTGCAGAGCAATTGCACACTCACTGTGCCACACTCAGGTGATGCTCTCACTCCTTGAGGGTCTTGGTAATGACTCAGAAATCACTGATTTGTAGTGCAGCACTCCAGGGTTTGGTGCTAGGTAATCCGTAGCCATCTGACTTACAGGGGATGGATTTCTGCACTCCTGCTTTGACTAACCAGCTTATGACTTCCCTTGTTCCAGTCATTCCCGTGCTCAGAAGCTGTTCACAGCCTTGTCTTCTCCTGCTGGGGAGAGATACAGGGAGCTGAGAATGTCTGCTGTGCTTCCAGAGCTAGAGAGGTGAGAAATCATTTTTCTCTTCAAGGGGTCAGTTTGGTCAGCAATAACACAAAATTGTTTGGGCATATGTACTAAAATTTGCTGTTTAATAACTCTGTCTTCACACTGAACATTTTTATTCTGAGGTGAATTATTTACTCTCTAGGAAACCTCTGTTTGGGCTCTCCATCTGATTTTAGTCCTTTCCCAATTATTTATCTTGATGAAATCTTTTCATCCTAATTGTAAGAAAATAATTTATTTTTGAAGGTTTGTGCAGCATTTTACAGTCAGCAGTGTCAGTCACGAGCCGGTGATGAGAGCACATCTTCCTATTCTGCTGCAAGAGTCAGACCTCATTCCTGACAGCAAGGCAGAAAGTGAGAAGGTAAGGCAGCAGCCCAGCAATACTTCTTATCTCTGGTGTAGAATACTGAGCAAATGTTCTGTCCTGAGTTCTGTAGCAGATAATGTACTGAGGCTGTTTGGCCATGCTCTGCATCCTCCTCCAGTGCCACCAGTTCACACTGAACTTACTTCAAGTCTCTTTCTTACAATAAGTTGTTCTGCCCTCTTTTCCTGATTACATTACTTAGATTTTCTTGTTGTTTTCATTTCAACACTCCTTTGGAAGTGCTAATGACCTTCCAGCCTGATAGAAAAAAGGCAGAAAATGAGGTATAGAACTTCAAGTGAGCAGTTTTCTCTGATGTCCAAAGAGAGTTAGCCCTAAAGCAGGAGCTTGTTTTTGTGAATTGCTGAATAATTTAACTGAATTGTTCTCTGGAACATAAGAGTCCTTTAAATAGCATGGAGGTAGCACATGATATTTAACATTTACTGATATTATCTGTAGAACACTCAGTTCTCTATAGGGGTGATAACAATTGTCAGACTTAAGGAGTGCTTTAAATAGCATTTGCAGAGAAAATATTTCCCTGGAACGTTCCAGCATTTGATATCTGTTGCAAGCAAAAAATGCAAAGCAGCAGGAGTTGAACAGTTCTCTTTGGATACTGCAGCATGGTGGCAGACTTCCTGAGATCTGGTTCTGAGACCATACCAACACTTAATTATATTAAGTATAAATTAATATTCCTTTGTGGATGTTTTTAAATCCGATTTTAATGTTGGGGTAACCATTACTTGTCCACCAGCACCCCCAGGTCCTTCTCTGCAGAGCTGCTTTCCATCAGGTCACCTCCTGCCCTGTACTGACAGAGGAGCTTATTCCTCCCCAGGCACAGAACGCTGCTCTCGCTCTTGGTGACCTTCATGAGATTTCTCCTCCTGCTCTATGAGCCGTTCCCAGTTTTGCATCACCACTCAGGTTATCAGGGTAGCCTCTGTTCTTCACTCAGGTTGTTGGTGAAGATGCTGAATGAGACTAGAGCCAGTACTGATCCCTGGGGAACACAAATAGGATAGAAATAGTCTGCAGATGGCTGTCTTCAAAGATCACAGTTAGGAGCTGGGAGAAGTGATTTGTCTGGGAGCAGCAGCGTGATGAGCTGTGATGACTGGTTACCAGGGTGACAGAATTCCTCAAGTCAGGTTCAGCACAGAGAATTGTTTTAGTTGTGTCTCCTCCCGAGCTCATTTGCTTCCTCCTGCAGCACCCTGCAGTACACAGTGTAGCTGCTCTGACTGCTTTGCAGTGCTTCTTTGCTGTCACTCCTGTCCAAACAGCACAAGAAGCGCGCACAGTCAATACAGAGGTGCTTCATAACAGCATGTTAAAGCTGTTACATGCAGCTTCTCACCAGTCCTACTCAAAGTGCGGCTTGGCTTGAGTAAGTTTTGCGTATTGTGTGCTTGGTTCAGTACCAAAATCCCAAAGCTGCTCTTGGTGTCTGACAGGACTGCCCTAGACCAACACTTTTGCTCAGTGCTGTTCTTTGTATGTGAATGAGCCCTTTCCAACATAGGAAGCACAACCTCTGGGGTGTCTCCTGCATTCATGCTTACAATGCCCACTAGATGTTGATGTCAGTGGTTTGCTAATGCTGTTTGCTGTATTTATTCATTATCCTTTGCAGTATTTCAGGTGTGGAAGTGAAGAGCAAAGGTGCTGCTATCAGATGGTGCTGAGCTGAGTGATCACATAAGCACAGCAGTTCCACACCCTCGCTGTTACTGTGGCTGGTGTCTTTGAATTTTGGGGCTAGATTTTATCAAGAGAGCAGACTTCTGTTGTGTAATTGTTGTAGCTCATTTCTAGTCCTCAGGCTGACCCCTGCTTACCTGCTGCCTGTGTTTCAGGTGGTTGTCACCATCATAACCGGGCTGCCAGGATGCCGCTGCAGCGACCTCTGCGCTTTTCTTGTCACTTTCAACAAGGAGCATGCAAGGTTGGTACAGATCAGCTCTGAGAGTCAAACCCAGTGGTCACACCTATCACTAAAGAATGGTTGGGAGCAAAGCAGCAGGAAGGAAATGAAGCTCTTAGTGTTGCACTTAATTCACTTTTCTATCCCAGTTTGTGGCTTGTAAGCAGCTGTGCTGTGAGAAGGGATTCAGTCAGCACTATGAGGCACCTTAACCAGCGCCCCGCAGGCTCTGGCTTTGGCTGCCTCAGCTAACTCTTGTGCCAAAGAGATTTGCCTTCAGCTTTTAGATGTTGAGATGTTTTAGACCAGATTCCTTTGTTGCTGCTGAGAGTGCTACAGGTGTTGCTGTATGATGTGTGCCTGGGGCTGCTCCTGATGCTGCGAACACCAAACCTTAGAAGAGCTTCCAATTTGTGAATTGTGGTAGTGTGTCTGAAGTGCATTTATCCTGGAGAGAAGACTTCCCTAACAGTCCCTGCTTCAGCATTGCTTGGGATCTGGCCTGCTTTCTGTTCTACAGCAGCAGCAGATATATTCAGGACATCTGTTGTATGGCAAGAAGAAAAAGCTGCTGTAGAACTTTGCCTTTCTGGGTGTTGATTCAGCTTCTGGAAAAGGAGAAAGAGAAAGTTCTTAGCCTTTTACACCCTACAGCCAATCACTCTGCATTTCATCTTAGTATGCAGAGAATGTTCTGGACTCTGTTGCTTTGAACTCAATGTGATGATGTTAGCAATATTACCAGTGTTCTGCTGTTGATGCAGGGCAGGTTTGTGGTTCTGGGTGTTAGGCTAAGCATGAGGTGACTTTCCAGAGTTCTGAAGGAACTCAGTTCACATTTTCCTGCAAATGCCATTGTTACTTTTAACTTCTGCGGTGAAGTCTCCTCATGCCCAGACTGTTTTGCATTGGATTAATCCAGGTTTTGTTCCCTGCATGCCTACCAAAGATCAAAATCACTCACCATGTGGGGCTTTGAAGGAGCTGTTGAACATGGTACTAGTAACAAACCCCCCCAGAACCTTTTGGCAACAGTGCACAGAACGTACTCATGCTGGGGTGATGGAAGCCAGGTCAGCTTCTGTCTGCCCTGCGGTATGAGGGTCCTGGAGTCTTGGGGCTTGTCGAGCTGCCGTTGGTCTCTTGGTTCAGGAGCAGGAGAAAACAAAACTACAGTGTCACAGAACACTGCCTCCTTCCCTTGTTTCCTGTCCTGTAGGTGGCTAGTTTACAGGCAAACTATGGACAGTCCTGAGTGTTTCAGTGCAACCCACTTCCAGCGCTACCTCTCCAGTGTCCTGGAGGCTCAGCAGAGCCACAGCCTCCGTCCCTCCCCTTATGCTAAGAAGAGGAAGCGTCTCTTGGTGGTCTTGCAAGGGTAAGTGTTTGAAACCATCTCAGCTATTGCAGGGAATAAGGCATCTTC
Source organism: Ramphastos sulfuratus (assembly GCA_013399055.1). Taxonomy (NCBI): domain Eukaryota; kingdom Metazoa; phylum Chordata; class Aves; order Piciformes; family Ramphastidae; genus Ramphastos; species Ramphastos sulfuratus. The sequence goes on from WBNM01012152.1 coordinate 71,670, forward strand.
TGTTCCCTTCCTATTTCCAGGACATTTTGAAACTTTCTCCTCGTGTTCCTGTGCTGTAGTGAGCTGCTGTGCCTCTGAATTGGTTTACCTGTGCACTGAACTCAGCTTCTCTGTGACACATTCATTTTGTGGCTTGTTGCTCCACTGACACTCGAATGTCCAAAGTCTTCCTCCAGTCAGATGGAAGGACAAAACTGATTCATCTTCCCTGTTTAGGAGATGGATTTTAAAGTTTTGGCTTCTCAAAAGAAGCTTTCCCACTCCTTCCAGCTGCATCTTAGACTTTACTAAAATACATTTAATTTACTGGGATAGTTGTGTGTGGTTTCTCTTTGGGTTTGTGTTTATGTGAACCTCAGGTTCACACCAACTGCTGTCATGCAGAAGCTGCTGGAGTGCTGATGAAAGTAGACATGTCAGTTGCAGAAGCTTCCTGAAATTGGAATGCTGAGAATTGAGAAGTGTTGCTTTTTAGTGACTTTTTTCTCACTCGAGTCATACTTAGAGTTTAGTATGCTTCCAGCAGGCACAACATGCTTGGGTTTCATTAGGCTTTTTGTGGTTCCTGAAGCTGGAATTTTCGGTTTATACTGCTTTTCTCTCTAGCTGTCCATTTATTTCTAATGTTAGCTGCAGTCAGCTGAATTTTTCTGGATTTGCCAAGTATCGAACTGCTTCATGCCTATTTCAGTAGGCCTTTTGGCAGTCTCCCCTCCTTGCAAGTGGCTGATTTCTTACTGTGTGCTGTAATGTGTCATTCTGGTTATCCTAAATCATATTTCATTGTTTCCTTACAGATACACTGATGTGATTGATGTTGTACAGGCTCTGCAGACTCATCCTGACCCAGATGTGAAGTCTTCTTTCGTCATTGGAGCAGTTAATACTTGTGTAGAGCCATTGAGCTGCTATATGGAACATAGGTATACTTTAAGATCTGTTTAGTATTTTGAACAAAGATACCTAAGTTTGAGATCACTTTCATAGTAACTAGAGATATATCATAAATGATATATGATATGATAGCCTGTGCTGTGGGAGCAGGCTGAGGGAGCTGGGGCTCTTCAGCCTGGAGAGGAGAATGCTCTGGGCAGACTTTAAAGCAGCCTTCCAGCACCTGAAGGGGCTACAGGAGAGCTGGGGAGGGACTTTCACAGGGGCTGATAGAGACAGGATGAGGGGGAATGGATTGAAGCTGGAAGAGGGGACGTTTAGACTGGAGACTAGGAAGAAATTTGTTACAGTGAGGGTGATGAGACACTGGAACAGGCTGCCCAGGGAGGTTGTGGCTGCCTCCTCCCTGCAGGTGTTCAAGGCCAGGATGGGTGAGGTCTTGAGCAACCTGAGCTGGTGGGAGGTGTCCCTCCCCATGGCAGGGGGGTTGCAACTAGGTGATCTTCAAGGTCCCTTCCAACCCAAACCATTCTGTGAATCTGTGATGGTTAGATGCCACTGAGCTGTCTGAAAGCTCATCAGACTGCTAGGTAATCCATCTTGGGTGCCCTTTGGAGTGCTGTGTGTTCAGAGTGATGGTGGCATCTGGTTTGTACAAGGCCTGCAAAGATTCATAACATTCATAAATGCTTAGCTTGGGGAACAATAACCAAAGGCTGCCCTGAGTGTGTGGCTGCAGTACAGACACTGGCTAAGGGCTAGGTAGAGCCCAGATGGCTGCTTTGGGAAGCATTTTCCTACAGTCCTTTTTTGAGTGTTCCTGAAAATGGAAACAGCTCAGTTTGGGCTCTCGCCTGTGTCACTGCTTGGGGATATTAAAGGAAGGCTTTTCAGATCTACAATCTGGAGTCTATGGGAAGCAGTCCCAAGTGCAGCTGGAGAGAACGACAAAGCACGGAAGCTGAAGCTTTGCAAGTATTAAAATCTGATATCCTGGGTTACTGCAGAGGCAGGGTGGGGAGGAAGCAGCAGCAAAGCCAAGTTGCTGGCATTTGAAAATAGCGTTGTGTGGTGGTTGCTCACAGCACAGGTCTGTGCCCCCCGTGCCAGCTGATGTGGAGCTGCATTTGTAGACGTGGCTGTAAAACCAGAATGCTTCAAGCGTTGGCCCTGACTTGATGAAAATAAGTTAAAACAGTTGCAGTTTCCAGAGCTCTTAGCATTGCTGCTGTTGGGGATCAAACTGAGCAGCTCAGCTTAAGAGGCTGGCAAGGGTCAGGTCTGGGCCAGCCACCAGATGAGTGCCTGAGGCTCTTCATGAACCCTGCTGCCGTCCCAGAGAGAATAAGGGACAGAGACTGATGGGGTGGGATGGCAAAGATGTTACTGCTGTCACCAGTGATGCTAGGGGCAAGTACTGTGGAAGTCCCAAATGGGAAACGGATTCAGGAGCTGGATTCTGAAACTGGATTCAGGAGCACATGGATTGGGATTGAAGGCAGAAGGACAGAGTCCTCCTTAGACAGTGGCCATTGAAGAGGCTTGACCCTGGTGATCCTTCAGCTTTTACCTGAAGGTGATGTTCATGGGCTGCAATCTGCTGTAGGCCAGTTTAGGGTCACCTGTGCTGCTCACTTCTCCCCTCAGATGCCACCTTTGGCTTCTGCACTCCAGGTTGACACACAAGAAGTGGCAGTGCCCTTGGTGTGCCCAGGAGCGACCCTCAGCCGAAGCCTTTCTGTGTTGCAGCCCTTGGCAACAGCTCCTCCCTGCTAGGAGCAGCCCCTGGGTGTACTTCAAACTTAGTAAGGTGTTTCTGGTCATGACACTGAGCAGTATTTGTAGCAGCAGGAGCCTGCCATGCTTTGACTAACATTGACTCCTGAAGTGCAGCAGCAATCGAAGGAAGAGGCTTAGCCTGTGCTGCAGATTATTTGTGTCTCACTCTGAAGTTTCTTCTGATAAGAACTTGCCACACAGCCACATACTCATACTGCCAGTGACAAATCTTTCAGTTGAGAAGCTTCAGTGATTTCAGTGTGCAGACCGAGAAGAGTGATTTTAACGTTGAACTTGAAACTTCTGCAGTCAGGAAAATGAAAACTCTTCTGTGCCTCAAAGCTCATTGCTGTACAGATGTAGTTCTTCCAGGAGCCCAGGATGGAGGTTTGCCTCCTGTTGACTTGTAAGCCAAGGCAGAGGAGAGGTAGTTTGAGTGGAACAGATAAGGACTGTCTTTCCTCTGGGAAAGACTGCTACTTGTCTGCCACGGTGGCAGAAGGTGGCACAGGGTGTACAGAAAGCACTGTGGACAGACTTTCCCTGCAGGGTCTCCACCGTGTTTTGAAGGCACAATTCTGTGGGGCCGGCTTAAAACTGCTGCTGTTAGGAATTAAAGTAATATTGAAGCCTTTCTGACTTCCTAGAGTACAGAATAGCTTGTGTGGTGGGAATTAGCTCTTGAATCCCTGAAGAATTCAAACCATCTCCAAAATGAATGTTGAGGAAGGAACACAACCGGCATGGTCTGGTGACGTGGGCTGAAGAAAGCCATGGGAATGGGTGGGATGCTGAAGCTTTATCTGTAAGGCTACAAATAAGTGCAGATGCTTTACTTAATAATCTCCCTTCCTGATATACAAACTTCTGTTTTTTCAGGCTGCTTTTTCCCAAGTTCTTGGACCAGTGTTCACAAGGTAGGTGTCACTTCTCTTGCCTCTGAGCTGAGCCATGTGGCCAAAAAAATACACTGTCAATGGAGACAGTCAAAGGATCATGGTGAACTCTTAGAGCTCAGAGCACAGCAGGCAGTCTCCCTGTGCCCACGTTAAACACCACGAGTGCCTGGAGAAGGTGTGAGAATATGGAGCGTGATGCACTCTGGTTGGCCTCATCTGGAGTATGGTTTCCTAGGGGCATGAGTTAAACAGCTTACCTTCAGCCGTCGTAACTTGTGCTTGGTGTTAATCTAGGAGCAGAATGGGCGGAATGCCTCTTGTGGGGAGGGACAAGGAAATGGAGCCCTCCTTGATTCTGCTTTAGAAAGGGAGAACCAAGCTGCCTGTGTTGTTCCTCGTGTCCTCCTCTTAATGCAGTGTGCAGGCTTGTGTGGCTTTCTCTGTAGCGATTGCCATCCTCTGTATAAGGAGGAGCTCCTTTGGTGTGAGGATGCTGGAGCCCTGTAGCAGGCTGCCCAGAGAGGTTGTGGAGTCTCCTGCTCTGCAGAGATTCCAACCCCACCTCAGCATTGTGATCCTAGGCAAGCTGCTGTGGGTGGCCTGCTTTAGCAGGGGGTTGGAGTGGATGATCTCCAGAGGTCCCTCACAGCCCTTACAATGCTGGGGTTCTGTGCTGTGACGTCGTTCTGCTGATGGAGAAATCACCATTGTTCAACGTGCCCATTGTACTTGTGGGAGCTAAGAGGATCCAGTGCTTCTGTGGAGCACATGGATTTTTAATTGATCCCTCCTGTTCCTCTGCTGCTTCTATTGAACATGCTACTCCCCAGGCTGCAAAGATGGTAATTTTTTTCTTTAGATGAGTGTATAAATAAGGAGTTAAATGAGACTGGGTGGTCTTCAAGATGCAGGAGGAACAGAGATGACAGTGACAATGCCAGCAGAAAAGCTCAGTTCTTTGTTCCCAAGGCTTTGCAGGCACCTTTGCCTTCTCAGGAAGCTGTTTTTCTTCTGGAATTACACTACCTCTTGGCCAGTTTAGTGTCACAGGCTGTTTACAGAACCACGCAGAACTGTTTGAGTTGGAAAAGACCTGTGAGATCATTCAGTCTGACCTTCAGCCTAGCACCACCATGGCCGCTTAGCCATATCCACACGTTTCTTGAACAGCTCTAGGGACAGTGACTCTGCCGCCTCCCTGGGCAGCCTGTTCTAATGCCTGCTAATCCAAGGCCAGTTGTTGTGGGATACAAGATTTCTGCAGAGGTGTGGGCAGAGCTGAAGCTTGCAGGTTCCCCAGGCTCTGAGCAGATTCCTTTTGCACCCAAGGTTGCGTGGGAGTCTACAAGCAAGACTGACAGCGAGTGCCCAAAAGCTGTTCCCCTTAGGCAAGCAGAAATGGAGATTGATGGAGAAACAAGAGGGGTGATGAGCAGCAGATGGAGGTGCAGGGGGTTGTTATTTGCTGGCTATTTTTATCCCTTGGATCTTTCTCTTGGTTTTAAGCTTTGCCAGCTTAGTCCTTGACAATTACCTGTTCTCTGCAAGGCACAGAGCTTCGAGCTGTGATGTAGCAGTTCTGTTCTACAGCCTTCTCATTGTTCTCTGCCAGCTTCACACAAAGTGCAACGATGTTTGTAATTAAACTTGACTTTTAAATTAAGATCAAGTTGGGGATATTAAGAAAAACTCTACTGTACATAACACACTTCACAACATGCTGCTTGCTGATAGCTTATTCATCCTTCTCATCTTAATTGCATGCTCTGCATAATAATGTCAAGCTCACGTGTGTGATTGGGTCTTCTCAGCATGACTCCTGTTCTCCCCCTCCCCTGCTCTGTCTCTCTCAAGAGCAGTGGAGTGCTGAGGAAAACTTAGATCTGCAACCACAGTGAAAGCTTCTGTGAAGATTGAAAAGTATGGAAGTATTGATGACACAAGTTTGGTTGGGCTGTTACTGAAGTTCTGGCTGGTCAGTGATGCAAGTAACTGGGAGTGTGTGGCACAATGGAGTACCCCAGAAACACTTGGCAGAGAAATTTCTGTCTAAAGAAGCCTCTGCAAGGCTTGATGAGCTGATGAGGAGTAACTGTAGGCAGCAGATCCTGATGTGAGCTTTGTTACCAGTTCTCCTTTAAACAGGGATGAGCTGAGGGCAGGAGAAATGCATCCTGCTCAAGTCGTTCATGGATATTCAGGAGTTATTCTTCTGCCTTGCACTCAGCTTGTAGATACAGGAAAGTGTCTGAGCTGGAGCAAAGAAGCATCATTGCTCCATGTCCCAGACAGCACCGGCTGCCGCGGGAGCCCCAAAGGCTGGGCACAGCAATCTCTCTGAGGAACTGGGCTGAATTCTCTCTGGTGTAACACCTGGGGATCCCTTCCAAGGCCTGACTTCCTGTGATTCTGTGATTCCTGCAACAGGACTGGTGAGCAATGTGGTGTTCACAAGCCACACCACAGAGCAGAGACATCCCCTGCTGATGCAGCTGCAGAGCCTCATCCGCGCGGCAAACCCTGCCCTGTCCTTCATCTTGGCAGAACGCGGAGTCGTGACCAGGTAACCCCCAGCACTGCCCAGCCTCTGCAGGGCACCTGCCCTTAAGCTTTTAGCCTCCTGTTTTACTCTGGTAACTTACAGAAAGGCGATGCAGGTTTTTAATGGCTTCTCATGCAGGAAGCATCTTTTTGTGTTTATGGTTGTGTAAATACAGGGACTAGGGTCTGGATGGTCTTGTTAGCAGAGTGTGGTTTCTGGTGCTGCTACTGCCATAGTAAGGGCAAAATACTCTTGATTTTACTATGACACATTCTGTTGTACGTAAATAGCAGGCAGATAGTGGCCCTTTTGTTGCACTTGTCAAGCTAAAGATCTTAATCTCTCTCTCTTTCCCAGGAACGAGGATATTGAATTAATTCTTTCAGAAAGCAGCTTCTCAAGCCCTGGGATGATGAGAGCTCGCTATTTAATGTACCCTGGCTGGCAAGTATCTCCACTGAGAAATACTAAAACTATTTCATCTAATTAACTTGAAGATTAAAAAGTCCTGCTAACTTCATTTATATGGTTTTCACTACTACTCGTTTGGAACAGGCAGCAGCTTTGTAAATCATTTCTAGAGGCCAGCCGATGAGTGTTGTCAGCAGAGACACGACTGGTGTCCTGTCAGAGGGAGAAGGACCCTTTCTGGGCACCATTTAAATCATGGCAGGATTACTGCTGCTTTTCAGAAGAATACAAAAGAACCCTCTGGGAGTAAGCTGAGAAGGATTGAACTGAGCGAGGTCAATAATGACTGGAGTAATTTCGCTCTGACAACTCTTCTGCCTTGCTTAAATGAACTTGCTATGTCAGCCCAGCTATTAGCAGAACAGTTAGTCATGGAACCCTCCAACCTTACTGGCAGTCTTGGCAGAGGCAGAGGGCACAGCAATGCGTGGTACCATGCTTTGCAGCTCAGACTGCAAATTGGGGTCTTTACACATCTTGTTGTAGTTATCTGTGCTGCGCCTACTTGGCAGAGAACGCAAACCTGTCAGCTCTCGGAACTCTTGGCTGCCTTCTCCTTTAGGTTTATAGTGCTGGGAGCATGATTTATTTACCATGCCCTGCCAGTCCTGGGTGGGTGGATGGATAGATGGATGGATGGATGGATGGATGGATAGCTTTTTTTATTCTGAATTCTTGCTCTATATTGAATGCAAGTAAGGCTCCTAGAGTCAGCTGGCACAGAGTCGGGGGTGTCAGAACTGCATGTAGATTGCAGGACACAAGGGAGAGAGAGGAAACAGGAAGCAAAAGTATTAAAAACCTTTGGAGAACTATGGTGATCTGTTTGGGAGTATGGAAAGGAAAAAATGGTAGCATCAAAAGGAGTCCTGAGTGCTCTGAAGAACCTGACACTGCCAGTATCACATGTTCATGGGTGCCTGAGAGAAGAAAGTTTAGTTTTGTTCTTCCTGTGAGCAAGGCTTGATTGTGCTGACACAAGAGATGTTCCTTCTAAGAAGTTTGCTAGGTGAAAAGCAGCAGCAGTCGTGGTTCCTGTGTGCTGAAGGTGTGTCTGTGTGTTTTTGTCTGAAGGTATGAAGGCAAATACGGAGCTGGCTCTGTCTTCCCTCCTATGGTTCAGATCTGTGTCTGGTTTAATCGTCCGCTAGAAAAAACACGATTTGTGACCAAATGCAAAGGTACAAATGGCCTTTGGCTGACTTGATGGAAATCCAAGCTTGAGATACTGAGGGGCAGAGGGGTAGGCAGGCACTGGCGTAGCACAGTTGTTTAATTACTGCTGGAGTGAACTGCTAACTGAAATCCAGCTTTCCTTCCTTAAAGTACATTCATTTACCTTCCTCAGTGTCTGGCCCACGGTTTAGTTCAGAGGGAAATCGAGTTTATTTTTTGGTTTCTAGAAACTGAAACACTTAGCTTCGTATGTTTGCTTTTTATTTTGTGTTTAATTTTATATAGCAGTTTATAAGTGACCATGAGCTTCTATTTGTTTATGCCAAGTAAACCTTTGTCATTACTGGAAATGAGCTCGGCTCTGCGCTGAGCTGCTGGAGTAGATCTATAATCCTGCCTTTCCTTCTTTCCCTGGCACAGCAGTGGTAAGGAGCACCACTATACTTTCCACACACACTGTAAGCCTTCATTATACCAAGCACATGTTAGCTCCCACCTACCCCATAGCAAAGAAATGAGAACATCTAGAAAAGTTCTGTAGTGGGGCTCCTGGGGACATGGCAGCATTTCCCCCTAAGGTCTAGGATGTGGATTAGAGACCTGTAGTGTAGGTTTCACCAGAAGCTACACCAAGGAGAAGAAAAACAAGTGAGATAATCTATTTGTCTTCTGTTTCACACAGCAATTAAGTCGTTGCTCAAGCCAAGTCCTTTTTCTGGAAACATCTATCACATCATGGGCAAAGTTAAGTTTTCAGGTAAGGGCACATTGCAGCTTCTAGAATCACAGAGTTGTTTTGGTTGGGAAAGGCCTTTGAGATCATCCAGTCCAACGCCTAACCCAGCACTGCTAGGGCACCACTAAACCATGGCCCTTGGCACCACATCTCCATGACTTTTCAATCTCTCCAGGGATGGGGACTCCACCACTGCCCTGGGCAGCCTGTGCCAGGACTTGACAATCCTTGTGGGGAAGAAATTTTTCCTAATGTCCAACTTAAACCTCTCCAGCACTCTTGTCCTATCACTTGGGGGTTGGGAGAAGAGACCAACCCACCCTGCTCAGGCCTCCTTCAGTAGCTGTGTGTTTGTCCCGAGTGCTCTGCATGTGGATGTGTGTGACAGCTTTTTAACTTCCCTTTCTCCGTCTCCACCAATGTGCAGATGATAAATTAGTTCACAATTATCAAGACATTTCTTTTTTCTGTCTTCTCCTTCTTAGATTCTGATAAAGTGATTGAAGTCTGTCACAACACATCATCAAATTCCCTAAGCCTCGTTCCTGTTCAGGAGGGGCCAACTCCCCCTGATCCAAGAAGCGATAGCAGAGATTGCAGCAGCCAGCAGGAGTGTTTCCTTGTCTTCATTGGCTGCTCTCTTAAGGAAGAGGATATCAAAGACTGGCTCAGAGAGACTGCAAAACAGGTTTGTGGGCTTATTTACTTCTGTTTGGTGAGATCCACTTGGCATTTCTTAACAACACAATGAGGAAATGGAGTGCCTTTCAGAGAGGGCTGGGAGTGTGCAAAGGTGGATGGCAGTTGGTGTATTGTTTTGATGCCTGCTGCAGCTTATTCGTGGGCTGAGCTGCTCTCGAGTGCTTGAGTGAATGGCCAAGGTCCAGAGTAAGCAGAAGAGTATTCAGCTGGGTCGTGATTGCCGAGAGCTCAAGTGCAGTGTGAAATAAATCTTGGTGAGGTATCTGAATGTCACAAAGCTGCAGACGTCTTCTGCTTCCCTAAATTAAACCTGCCTGGAAGCAATCCACTGTAGCAGGGCAGGCAGCTTTGTCATTTGGGCTTGCTTCTTTTCTCCAGTGTGTGGCTGTGAAAGACTGGATGTGCTGTGCGTGGCTGGTGCACCTGTGCCGTAACACCTGGGGAAGGGAGCAGGGTTCTGCACGTTGGAAGGAGCCATGAAGCTGCCTTGTGCAGTTGCAGTGCCTTACTAACTCTGCATGGGGACTGGCACAGCCTGATTGGGACTGCAGGACAAGGTAGTTCCCTGCTACATACCCAGCTTGTACCAACCAGTATTACTTTTTCCAACCTGCACATCAAGCTTACAGGAAGTGAGCTTTGAGGCTCAGTTCAGAAATATGCTTGGATGGAAACTGTTCAACCATACAGGTTGTGTATTTTAGCACTCTAGTTGCAGCCTGACCCCATAGTTCCAACTGTGTCCTTCTGTGATGCCCATTTTAAAATCACAGAATGATTTTGGTGGGAAAGACCTTTGGGGTCATCAAGTCCAACCATTAACGGCCAGGTCACCACTAAACCATGTCTCTCAGCACCACATCCACACAGCTTTGAAAGCTTTCCAGGGATGAGGGACTCCACTGCCACCCTGGGCAACCTGGTCCAGGGCTTGGTAATCCTTTCAGAGAAGAAATTATTTCTCATGTCCGACGTAAACCTCCCCTGGTGCAATTTGAGGCCACTTCTTCTTGTCCCTTCTCTTGGTCTGTGGGAGAAGAGACTGACCACTTCAGACGTCTCTGAGGGAGTAGTGGAGAGCTGGAAGGTGTCATCTCAGCCTCCTTTTCTCCAAGGTGGACAGCCCCAGTTCCCTCAGCCACTCCTTATAAGACTTTTGCTCCAGTCCCCACATTTTGGAACACTTGTTAGTTGGAAATCCTCATGGTTACTTCCTTATAGCTTTGGATTTGCACAGTACCTCAGAAATGTGTAGGAGGGGAGAGCCTCCCCTGCAGCCTGTTGTTGGAGCTCTCCCTAAGCATCCTCAGGTTGTCACCTCTGTTCTGTCAGGTTGTGTTCCTGCAGGGAGGGATCCTTTCTGTGACGGTGTCTCCATGCTCTGTAGGTGTCACAAGTAATGGATGGAGGCAAAAGGTTTGCTACTTAAGAAAGCACTCTGTGAGTGCTCTTTTACTGTCATGAACACTTAGAAGTGAAATGCTATCAGGTGTGAGGTGTTTCCTCTCTGGGCAGTTCCAGCCCAGTGTTTGGACAGCCTCAGCAGCCCTGGATAATTCAGGGTGTCAGATATTTCTGAGAGTTCCTGCATGGTACATGAAAGGAATTAAATATCAGTTGCTTTCAGATTCAAAACTGGTTTGTTTTCTGCTCCTCTGCCAGGTTTTGGTTTTGCAGTGAAGCTGTATTTAAAAATTGTGTTTTGAGATACTCTCAGAATCTGTCATTTCTGCTGGTGCTTTATGTAAGATCACTTCATTTTTACTTTTGTTTTCAGAACACAGTTTGAGTGTCGCAGTGTAACTGATTCTGGGTTTTCAATCTGTGCTCGTAAAAGGAGCACTCCCATGCTGGGCATGAACATGATAATGTGGTCATAGATTTCACTGCTCTTCCCTATTTTCAATAAGCAATTGTTCTGTTTTGTGGCTTGAGTTCATTTTTGGGGGATGGTGGTGATGGGGATTTTTGTGTCTGTTGTTTGTTAGGAAGGGTTTTGTTTCTGTTTTTTTGTTGTTCGTTTGTAAAGTAACTAAGCCATAGTATCACTTTATCACTCAGTAAATCTATAACTGGGGTCTAATTCTTCATGCAGAAACCTCAGAGGAAAGCCCTGAAGACCAGAGGAATGCTAACCCTTCAGGAAATAAAAACCATTCATGTAAGTAGGAGCAATTAACAAGAGCTTTTCCTAACTATGCATTCACCTGCCATAACAAGGGTGCTGAGAACGAGATTCTTATGGCACTTAACCATCTTTTGATGTACTTGAAGCACAGCTGAGTCTTTCCAGGAAGGATTTTTGAGATCTAAACCTTGGTGTTCTCTTAGGATTAGCTCTGAAGAGCTGTTGGAGAAGCATACACCTTTGGTTACTGTAGTGCTCTTGCCTCATCTTTTCTCCCTCTGCCGTGTGGGCTGTTAGGCATTTGGGCTTTTAATGTGCAACTGATCCTGCCCATACCAACTACCTTTGGGGTGTAAGTGCTTCTGTGGAGTTGGGGTGCTGAGAGTCTGGCGTGGCTGTGATCACAGTTGCTGTATCTAGCTCCCCTAGTCCCTGTGGATGTGGTTTGTTACAGTGTCTCTCTGCAGAGTGCTCCCTTATAGCCAGGAGCCTTACCTTCCTTCCTGGGTGTTCATTTCCAGAAGGAAGTTTCTTTTATCTCTTTTTCATCAAATGTTTTTACTATTTTTTTATACTAAGGATGGTGAGAGCCTGGCCCAGGTTACCTAGAGTAGTGGTAGCTACCCAATCCCTGGAGCCATGCCAGGTCAGGCTGTTGCTCTGAGCAATCTGCTCTAGTTGCAGATGCCCCTGCTGGCTGCAGGGGGTTGGCCTGGGTGAGCTTTAAAGGTCCCTTCCCACCCAAACCATCTTGTGTTGCTGTTTCAGTTTGTCAGGGCTGTCTCTGAACAATTTTGAGTGGTAGATGGTAAATGTGTGGCTCGTTGTGTTTCTTTTGAGCGCAGGTGAAACGCCACTTGGATCCCCTCCCAGCTGGTTACTTCTACAACGGGACTCAATTTGTCAATTTCTTTGGTGACAAGATGGATTACCACCCCTGTATCCTTCAGATGGGGAGAGCTTTAGTGAGGGTAGGCAACAGGCTGTGCAGATCACCTGAGCAAGGGATGTGGTGAAGGGCCACTGTGGTTTGCAGGTGGCAGCATGAAGTGAAAAGCTGAGTTCCTTAAACCTAGGCATGGCTACCTGCCATTGAAAGCTGACTGTTAAAACACTGCTCTGGAGATAGGATCTAAAAAGAATGGAACCAACAAACCAAACCCAAAGCTCTACATGAGCTCACATGGAGAATAATTTATGGCCCACAGCTTGTCAGCGAAGTACGTTTCAAACCCAACAGTGCTGTGGTATTGCTGAGTGCCTGGTCAGGGCTGATAAAACTTGCAAATGAAAACGATTGTGTGTGTGCACACACTCGAGTGGAAACAATCAGAGCTGCTGTAGCCTCTGCTACAATGTCCTCCTTTTCTTCTGCCACATATTTTGCAGCAAAGCTGATGTGAAATGGTTACTCCCATGGTGTGAGAAAAGCCCTTCTGAATGAGCAGTAACCTGAGCAGGGTGCTCAGACCCAGGTGTGGAGCTGCCCTTTTCCATCATGACTTTTGAAACTCACTTAAGCAACCAAAACCTTACTTTGAGCCTGCTGCAGCCCAGCCAGCAGGGAGATTGCCTCAGGACTGCAGGGCCTGCTTCCGCTGGGGAAGGCAGCTCACAGTGGCTCTCCAGTGGGGCTCTGTTTATAGCCCAGCCCAGTGTGCACTGTGGGCATTTAATTAATTGGGGCAAGTCCACGACAAATGTAGGGTAAGGGCCTGGATCCTGAGGTCCCCTGTGATGGCCATGAGGTGCTGAGCTGAGCTTTAGTGGGTCTCTGGCAGGGCCTGGGCCCTGGTGTCTGCCAGGGGTTTGTCAGAGTGGTTGCACCTCCAGCTGTGCTGGCAGTAGGCTTGGCTTAGGATGCCGCCGGGCAGTCACTCCCCCACCCTCTTGGTGTTTGCCAGTGAAAGATACAGGCTCTGCCTGGCCGCGGGATGGCTTCGTCTCGGGGCAGACTAATTTCAGACTTACCCACAACAGCTGTAAACATCTGCAAACCTGCTGCAGCTTTGCTGCTCTTACGTTCTGCCTCTGGACTGGGGATGTTTGCCGTGCAGTCCTTTATCCCCCAGTACCGCAGAGCAGCCGTGGGTGGGTCTGACTGCAGCCATCCTGGAAGGTCATGGATGGAATTTCTGCTTGCCATACATGTGCCTGAACCGGGCCCCCCCTCACACCTACCTGCTCTTTTCTGAGCAGTGCTACTTGCACAGATACTTCTCCTTAATTTTCTAAAATCAGTAATGGACCAATTCATGAACGATTACTTGGAGGAAGCCAACAGGGAGATAGAGAAGTACAACAGAGAGCTGGAGGAGCAGGAGTACTACGATCTCTTCGAGCAGAAGACATAGGCACCCGCGTCTCAGCGTGCCCCAGCCACTGCCCTCAGTTAACCCAAACTGCTGTTTGTCCCTGCTGGCTACCCCTAGAGTGTCAGTGAACTGTCAGTGTTCAGCACTCCTTTGCAAACCAAGAGGTCATTCCTGCGAGGTTGGCATTGTAATATGGTAACTGCTTAGCTGTTTGTTCTGTCAGGTTTCCTTCCACTTCACCTTAATTCCAGACTGTAAAAAGCATCACCTGGAATCTCTGGCTAGTAGTGGAAACATTTAAAAGAAGAAGGAGAAAAGAAGCAAAATTGTACTTCTTAAGAGGTCAGAATGTAATCTGGAATTGGTCTGTCCTGCAGACACTCAAACCACTTTCATCTCTGGGTGTCCCATGGAGCTTATTGCACAGCAGCTATGCTGAGCAGTGTGGGATTAGGGGGTGTTCCCAGAGCGAGAGATGGGAGGACACCTCAAAAACCCATCAGAGTACCCAAATCCCACAGCTGTGGGCGTGTTCCTAAAGTGAGAGATGAGGGAATGGTGAAATAATTGGAAAGAGTACAGAGTCTCACTGCTGTTATTGTGTTCCCAAAGGGAGAAATGGGGTGGAAATAGAAGAATTCAGAGAAGTACTTAATCCTACAGCTACTCTGGTGTTCCCAAAGCAAGAGATGGGGGAACAACCAAACAGCTCAGAAGAGTGTCTAATCCCACTGCTGGGAGTGTTCCCAAAACAAGAGATGGGGGAACAACCAAACAGCTCAGAAGAGTGTTTAATCCCACTGCTGGGAGTGTTCCCAAAACAAGAGATGGGGGAACAACCAAACAGCTCAGAAGAGTGTCTAATCCCACTGCTGGGAGTGTTCCCAAAACAAGAGATGGGGGAACAACCAAACAGCTCAGAAGAGTGTCTAATCCCACTGCTGGGAGTGTTCCCAAAACAAGAGATGGGGGAACAACCAAACAGCTCAGAAGAGTGTCTAATCCCACTGCTGGGAGTGTTCCCAAAACAAGAGATGGGNTGAGAGTGTTCCCAAAGCGAGGAATGGGGGAACAGTGAACTCAGTCCCTAACCCCAGAGCTGTGAGAGTGTTCCCAAAGTGAGAAATGGGGGAACGCTTCAGAGACTGAGGAGTGCCTAACACCACAGGAGTTAGAGTGCTCCCACAGTGAGAAGTTGGGGAGCAGTTCACTAACTCAGCAGAGTAGCTAACCCCACAGCAGTTAGGGTACTCCCAAAGTCAGAAGTTGGGGAGCAGTTAATGACTCAGAAGAGTGTGGAATCCCACTGCTGGTAGGGGGTTCCCAGAGCCAGAGCTGGGGGAACACTTGGGCACCTGCATGTCTCCTAAGTGCTGCACAGTTTGAGTCTGCAGCTGAAATTGTGACTTTCCTAAAGAAAAGGTGTTTAGAAGATTTGGGGGGGAAATGAGATGAGTGGAGCTGTCTGGCTGTGTTCCGGCGTTGTTACTGGTGTCCTAGAAAATCTTTGGCACGAGTGGCAGTAATCTGCAATTCACTGTTGCTTGGAAGATCCTCTCTGGAGGATTCTTACTTCAGTACTAAGAGAAGAGGGAGGCTCTTTAGGTAAAGAATTCATTTTCATGAAAATGGCTTCTTTCCAAAGGTAAAAAACATATCAAGAGAGAGACTGGAAACAGGAGAGAACTTGTTTGCCAGGCTGCCAGAGGAGCTCGCTCACCATAACACTTCACTAAGCTGCTACAGCAGGTTTGAAGTACTTGTAGCTGTCATAGTTACTAAAACCTGTGAAGTTACTAAATGATACCATGATATGAATTCTGGCAACTTGTCTCTTAATTTAGTACAAATTTAAGTGAGACTTCATAGCCCACAGACTGGAGGATTAGAAATTAGCCTAGCAGTTATTTCAAGCTAATTATCAAAGCTTATTTCGGTAAGTGGATTATTGTAGCATGTTGTGAGAACAGTCCAGGAGGGCTTTTGTGCTTTCGCCCTCCTTTGCCGTAGGAACAGCTCAGTCTTTAGCACAGCTCCACGTTTTCTTTTTGGTCAGTTGTATGCAATGCAGTAAGAAAAGGAAGGAGGAATTCCTTACAGTCCACTTAAAATCCTTACGAGGTGTTCACACAGCCTCTGTCTGTGGCAGGAAGATGAGATTTACCTCCTGTCCTCGAACCTAAAGCTGGAGACTGTTCTATGTGTTACTTCTGAAATGCATTTTTTACCTTTGGAATGTGAAATGGCTGAAATTTCCAGAAGCTGTCCAAAACTGAAACACCTTTTAGCTAGATTCTCAGCACACTTTGCTACTAGCTGGCTGGATACCTGCGCTGCGGTGCTGCCACAGCTCAGGGGCGTGGATCCAGGTGCCGCAGGGTGGGATGGAGGTGTTGATAAGGTTTTGTTCTTAGCTTTCTTTCTAGATTTAGAAGTCTGTCTGAATCTAAGAGTTATTTTTGTTCTTGCACACCACGAGACTTTATAAACTACTTGTATCCTGTTGAAGTTCAGTAAAAGCCAGCAGTTAGTTTGTGTTTCTAGGTTTTGGGGTGAGCAGGTATAGAGTATCACGGTAAGGCTGGTGAGTTTATCTATGCATGGCTATACTTTAGTCTTAATATCTTGTAGTGCCTGGTAGAGTAAATGTAGCTGGCAGTGGATCTGAGGGGCTAGCAGGTGTTTGCAAGCTAAGTACAATTGGTTTCATGAAACTATTGATCAGAGCAGGATTATTGCAGTACAAAATCCTGGTCCTAACGCTGCAATAAAAAGGGGCATTAGGAAAAAAAAACTCTTCACAAATTGTAGTTCTTTGGCCAATGGACTTAGTGCAAACCCCGCGTGCTCCTTCAGTCCGAGTTAACCCGATGTGCAAAGCCATAGCTCTAGCGGTAGGAGGAGGCGAGGGAGCGGGGAGTAGCGGCGGGCGCGGCGTCTGCACCCGCGGGCAGCGGCGGAGGCGGCTGAAGTGCAATTGACTGAGCGGTAGATGCCGATAGATGCTGCAGCTCCATTTGCTCTGCTGAACCCTTTTGAAGAGCTCCCAGTTTGTGCAGCGGTGCCGATGGGCCGAGATCCCCTGCAGCCGTTGTAATCATAATGAGCATTTGCAACCGGAGAGCTGCTGCCCAAATGGAGCTTCAAAACCGGAGCAGGAGAGCTCAGAACAAAGGCCTGGTGTGCTCCTGTGCTGTGCTGCATACTGTGTGTTCTGAAGCCCTTTCACCATCCCGGTACTCTTTCAATTCCTACGTTTGGTATTGAAGCCAATTGATTACCTCAATTGTTAATGCTTTGGGTATTTTTTTTTTTGTACTGTGACTTTAAAACAGGAAAAAAAAAAAAACCCTAACCAAACACACTGAAATAGTGAAACTGTGACAATGTTGTCCTTCAAACATAGTCGTGCCTTGCAGCTGATGCCATTTATTCACCAAGCATCGAATGAATGGCTGTCAGGGGTTGCATTGCTTGCACCCTCTCGAGTTTTTTAATGGGAAAAAAAAAGGGTTTTGGTGAAAGGACTTAAAATTAACCTAGTGAAGAATATTAGCACAAACGGTTCAACTCTTGAAATTAAAACTCTTTGAGGACTAAAATGGGTCAATGCCTGCTGCTGCTGAGCAGTCACTGATTCTTTGGGAGTTACTTCTAACGACCAGCAGCACTTTTTTTTTTTTTTTTAGGAGAAGAGCATAACTTTTGTACTGTGCTCAGAGATGTTTGTACTGTATCAAACCCATCCCCAGGGGAACTCGATTTCCTCGCACTGAGGATTGAGATGCTTCTAAAGATCTAGTTTTGGAACATTTTTTTAGCTACTGTAAAACTTTAAAAAAAAAAAAAAAAAAAAAAAAAGCACCATTTGTGAACCAGAAATGTTTGGGTACAGGAAAAAAGCCCAGAAGTGCCATTCCAGTGTTGTCTGTCTGTGCACATCGGCAACACCCATTCTGTGTCCAGGCATTTCAGTATGCAGAAGTGCTGAAAGTCCTCAAGGGGTTTCCTTGCTTTGCTGACCTCCATGTTAGCAGCTTTGTGGTGGTGACTTTTGTTTTTTTTAAACTTCCTCACCCAGAACGAGTGTGATCAGAAGCTGATGAGTGTGATCAGAGGTTACTGAAGTTATAGGGAGAAAAACGAAAATGTGATCAACTTAGGAGGGGAACTTTTGCAACTTGAACCGCGCTGCAGCCGCTGTGCAGTGCAGGGCAGTCTGGCTTTACTCTCGGCAGTGGACACAACAGATGGCAGGGAGGCTTTGGGTTGCGTGAAGAGTTCCCTCCTAAGTTCTTTTTACTCTTCTTGTTATTTTTTTAATTGAACCTTTACTGAATTTGCACAGATTTAAGCTCTTAAAAGGGAAAAGCCCAATTGTGACTAGTAGAGTGAATTGTAACCTGTGAGTGGGTAGAAGCGCATCGCTGGCCTGGTTCCCAGGCCGTCTAAAGGAGTACCTCAGAAAGCTGGTGAGCAGTCACCTGATTTTACCCGACAGGCAGATGCTAATGTAACACTTCTCACGTTACAGTGTGCCAAAATTCACTGTTGTACTAGTTCTCAATGCTTTAATATTAAGTTAAAGAGGTGTGGTTCCCAGCACACTACTGTAACTTCAGTTCAGCTGAGCTGTGTGGTTGAAGCTTGTTGCCTGTCCTATTTATTACACGACTTGATCCAGTCAGTATCAAAGTTCCTGTCCATTTATTTTTGTACTGTTTTACATGTTTATACCTGCAGTTTGTGTGACTTTTACACCTGTAACTCAGATGTGATGGAAAGAACCAATAAACGGTGTCCATCTGCTCTCTGTCTTGGACTTCTTTAACAAACTCTGTTTCCTAACCTGGAGGTTTTCAGTGGTGTCCTGCGATAGAACAAGGGACAATGCACACAAACTGCAACCCAGAAAGTTCCACCTCAGTATGAGGAAAAAATGTCTTTGGTGTGAGGATGCTGGAGCCCTGGAGCAGGCTGCCCAGAGAGGCTGGGGAGTCTCCTTCTGTGGAGACTTTCAAAACCCATCTGGATGTGTTCCTGTGTGACCTGCTTTGGAAGGGAGGTTGGACTGGATGATCTTCAGAGATCCCTTCCAACCTTCTGTGAGTCTTTTCCAACCAGAGCAATTCTACGATTCTAAACTGTAAAGATGTAAGGATTTAGGGAGCCGTGCTTTTTAAACTGGTATTTAAACTTTAGACCTTCTTGCTTGGGCTTCTGATTGGGTCACCTGTGAAATGAGTTGTAGGCTGGAGGATGTTCGTCTGCTGCCTGCCTGCCAGCTCTGTCTTTCACCAGCAGCATGCAAGCATAAGCTGATGGTTGCACGTACACAAATGCAGGAGCTCAGTCCTACTCCTTGCATGCATATGAATGAGGACACAGCTTCTGCTGATCTCAAGCCAGCCTGCCATGGAGAGGGCAATCCCACCTTACCCTCCTTTCTGTCCTTCAGTCACTGAGCAGGGAGCCTGGGCAGAGCCAGATCCATTTGCTGATTAAACAGATCTGCAAGTGATTTCTCTCTCAGTCTGGCAGCACTTGCATGTTGCTCCTTCTGCTCCTTCTGCTCCATTGCCTTTTATGAACTGTTCATGTGAAAGCAGCAGGTTGAGGGGGATTCTCTTTCCCCTCTAATCTGCTCTAGATAGACCCACATCTGGAGTGTTGAGACCAGTTCAGGGCTCCCCAGTTCAAGAGAGACAGGGAACTGCTGGAGAGAGTCCAGTGGATCCTACAGAGAGGCTGAGGCGCCTGGAGCAGCTCTGTGAGGAGCAAAGGCTGAGAGCCCTGGGGCTGAGAGCCTGCAGAAGAGCAGCCCCAGAGGGGAGCTGAGCAATGCTCAGCAGGAGCTAAAGAGAGGGGGGCAAGAGGTTGGGGCCAGACTCTTGTCAGTGGTGCCCAGTGACAGGTACAATGTCTGCTGTGGCAGCCCAGGCAAGATCAAGCTGTGACTCTCAAGATCGTTTCTGCCTTAGACATCTTAGCATTTGGTTTGGGTTTGGGTTTTTTCCTAATCTAAAGTAACATCTCATTGCCTGCAGGCATGGGTGGAAGCTGTGCCCAGGTGAGTGTCCTAGGAGCTGCAAATTCACAGTTGAGAAGGGGTTCATGTGTTTGGCTGCTTTGTCCTTATTCAGACTGTTCCCTTTCAGCTTGGTGTTCTTCAGTAACTCCTTCTGCAGGCAAAGGAAACCGGGAAGATCTCCTCCACCTGGACTTTTCCAGGAGGGAAGCTGTTAATCTGGAGACAAAAGGGGGTAGGTGGAAGTGTCACCAGGTCTGTTAAGAATTAGCTGAAGGAATCCTGAAAGGATTGTCAGGCCCTGGAGCAGGCTGCCCAGGGTGGTGATGGAGTTCCCATCTCCGGAGGGATTTACAAGGTGTGGTGCCGAGGAGCGTGGTTTAGTGGTGACCTGGCAGTGCTGGGTTAGTGGTTGGACTCGATCTGGGAGGTGGTTTCCAGCCAAACCTGTGGTGTGGATTCTTGCTCTCCATTAGCTCTTTTGCCTCGGTGAGTCTGGTAGTGTCTGCAGAGCTTTCCAGTTCTGTTTGGCCTTCCATGAGCTCTGCTGCCTTCCAGTGTGAATTGATCTGGAATTTCCTTGCCTACATGTCCCAGGCAAATGTTGCCTGCACCGGCTGCTCTCCTAATTAAAGTAACAAATCCACAACAGGAATTGCATGGAAATGGAGCATTTGTTTACTGAATGGCCCTGGGTTCAGCTCCCATTGTGTGCTTCCAGCAAGGTGCTCCTGTGATTCCCTCCTATTGAATTTGCTTAAAATAAACCTCCAGCATAGTTTGATGCCTTGGTAGGAAAGAAAACACCCAATGGGCAAGGCCTGGAGGCTTTCAATAGCTTCATTGCTCCAGGACAGACAAAAGGAAAAAACCCAGAAGCAAATCATGGAATGTTGGCTGCAGTGTCCATTGATGGCTGGGAAGGCCTTAGGCACAGTGCATTGTGAGGAGCACTGCAGAACAGCCCACAGGAGCGGCACAGGAACTCCGCAGTGCTGCAGGCTGGGCTGGGGCTCAGCCCCGCCACAGCTCCTCCATTTTTCTGTCTTATCAAAGTCGGTTCAATATTTGCTGTATATACATCTTGTTCCTGGCTTGGACTCCTCTCTGCAGCCCACCATCCTGCCTCCTAACAGTTGATTTAGTGCATTACCAGAGCTGGCCCCAAGCTTTAACTCTTTATCTTGTCAGCCCAGGAGCTCCTTTTGTCCATAGTGGCTTTGTGAAGCTCTGGAGGAGGACTCACTGAGGAAGCAGCACAGTGAGGAGGCTGCAGGGTCTGTAAGGTAAGGGTGGGCTCCGGGATCTTCTGGAGAGATGCAGAACATCAAAGGGGGTTTGTATTGAATCAGAAGCTGGGAGGCTTTGTCCAGGTGGTCCCTGAGGCCAAGGGCTTGCAGACATGCAGAGTGTGCTCGGTGTTATGCAGTTGTAGATTGCATCCCTGGAGGTGTTCAAGGCCAGGCTGGATGAGGAATCTGGTCAGTGGGAGGTGTCCCTGCTTATGGCAGGGGGCTTGGAATTGGATGTTCTTTAAGGTCTCTTCCAACCCAAACCATTCCATGAGTCTTGTCCAACCCTCCTGCTGTGAGCAGGGACATCTTTAACTGGATCAGGTTGCTCAGGGCCCCATCAAGGTTGGCCTTGAATGTCTCCAGGTGTGGGGCCTCTGTCACTGGAGAGGTCCTGCTGCTGGAGCTTGAGTTCTACAAGCACAGGAAGGAATGGAAGTCCTAGCCCCATGTGCACTCCCTCTACAGCATTCTCCCCTTTTCCAAGACCCATAATAGGCTGCGGAGACTTCATGCACCCTCCCAGCCGTAGTGCTGGGTTGAGGACCACTGCCCTGAAGCTGTCTGCAGGCTTCATCCCACTGCAGGGAGATGGGGAGGAAGTGCCCTGCTGCAGGTCAGAGGAGATGTCACCAGCAGATGGGGAAGGTCCCAGATCCAGGTTTGATGCTGAGGCCTGTTGAAAGATTTGTTTGCTGTGCAACAATGGATAATTTTGTTTTATTTCCCTGTGCAACCTCTAGAGACAAGGGCTGAAGTTCATCCTGTACCAGCAGCCACATCCCTTCTCCCTTTGCTGGCATGAAGAGCACAGAGGAGAGGATCACAAATCGTGCCTCTCGTGTGCCTCGTGCTGTCAGAGGTGACCTGCCCCTCTTCAGAGTATTCTGTCCTCAGCAGGCCAGCAGGATGACAGGCACCTCCCTCACATCCCAGTGCACTCTGCTGACTGCAGCTGTTGGTAGAAGTTGCCTTGGAGAGAACAGAGAAGCCCTGTTTGGAAGCAGCCCTGCCCTGGAGCAGGGAAGGGCTGACTCCACTTGCTTGGTCTGTGCTGCAGATCAGACTGGCAGCTGCAAAGCACACAAAACACAAACATAAGCTGGGCCTGGCCTGGGCTCTTTGGCTGGTTGGGTTGGGCGGGTGCAAGCTCTAAGAATAAGCTTTCCTGGGAACATGATGGCTCCCAGAGAACATCAAAGCAAAGGAACAAGCTGTGGATGGGATGCTGTAAGGAACAAGAGAGGATGGAGCAGGAAGAAGTCTGTGTGCACCTTCCCATCATTCCTGTGCATTTGTCTAACCTGTCTCCAGGCAGGGGAAGCATTGCTTTGGCTCTTGAGTCTCTTCAGCATCTTCTCCCAAGCTAAGAGGTCATTAAAGGGCTTAAAGCAGTGCAGAGTGAGAGGAGAAGGGATGAAGGATGGGAAGACCCATGAAAAGCCCTCTTGTGTCTCCACATTGGCTTAGTGGTAGTGGTGGACTGGATGATCTTGAAGGTCTCTTCCAGCCTCAATGGTTCTGTGATTCTGTGACTACCCCAAGAGAAGATCACTGCTGCCTTTTGGGGCATCCAGCTGTGTTTTCTCCACCTGAGATGAGTATTGCCTTATTCCTCCCAAAAGAGCTTTGTTTGGTGTTTGACTCATCTCCCTCTTGAATGGGTAGAGCTGAATGGACACCCCAGGAGGAGGAGGAGGGGGCAGTATGACCTGTGTAGGCTGGGAAAGGGTGGTGCGGGCCCTCTGAGCCCCCAGTGATGGGGCTGTCTCTCAGGCTTTTCTGTCCCTGGCCCTGAGGAGCACCATGCTCCTGCTTCCCACTGCCTTCAGCATGAACAAGCAAACTATTGTTCTGCTCAGTAAGGAGGTGGAAATGGTCTCCAGATGTGAGAATGTGATCGGTGCACATCTGCCAGCAGTGAACAAAAGATGAGGACAGCAGCCTGGCCGTGGTGGGTCAGGTGTGGCTGGGGTCATGTGAGATACAGGGGACCACTGCCTCCATGGGCTGGAAGGGACTGCGCTTGAGCTTCATAGGTCAGCCCATGGAGATACCTATGGACTGCATCCACCCCTGCAGTGATGCCAGCAGGAGGCCAAGCCCAGCCGATGCACCAAGTGAAGAAAGGCTCTACCTTGACTCTGCTTACAGAGTCAAACTGCAAGCTTCCGTCCTGACAGGCCTAGATGGAGCCCACTACCTGATGTTGTGGGACGTGGTGGCAGAGGATGGACACACCAGCACCATCCAGAATATACTGCATTCTGTCCTGAGCTTGCTGGTCCCTCTGGGACACATAAAGGAGTTCATTTCTGGGCAAGCTCCTGGTTCAGCTGGCTGCAGACGGCGCTGAGCTCACCCTTCTGCTCTGCTCCTGGCAGCTGGTGAGGGCAGGGAATTCAGGGTTTGCAGACAGTGTGTGTCTGCAGAAAGCAGCTGGAGGGTTCCTTTGGCAAACCCCAAATGAGGGAAGGCAGCCACCGGAGCAGGCCAGGAAGAGATTCTGCCCCTGCCTCGGTTCAGCCTCTGTGGTAAGCGACCGCTTCTGGTTGTCTGCAGCAAGTCTGTCGTGGCTGAGTGTCTCTTGCTTGCCATGGAGGTCTCTTCCCTTCCCTTCTGTGCCTTCAGCAGGCCTTCCCAGCTGACATTTCAAGTACAATTTGTGCTCTGTTGCAGACAGCCTTCAAAGGCTGAACCCTGAAGATGCTGAACTGGGGGATCGTGGACTTTAGCCTGGATCTCCTTCCAGCAGCTTTCCCTCTGCTGTCCAAGTTAGCAACTCAGACTCATATCCTGGTTGTAGAATGGTGTGGAACAGCTCAGTAGATGTAGATGTGGTGCTGAGCAACTGATTTAGTAGCAATCTGGTAACGCTGGCTGCTCCTTGCAGCTGTGCCATGCCTAGTTCACATGACTTGCCTGGTGGCACCAGGCTTGCTGAGGGCTGCTGCCCTTAGCAGGCATTTGCCACTTCCTGTGTTCATCTTCCCCACTTTGCTTCCCCCGACCTGCCATTCAGGTGAAGACTCATCCTGCTTTCCCTGGTGTGTCCACACCACCCTGCCACGCAGAAGTGGCTTCTGCTGTGTTAGAAAGAGGCTCTTAGTGTGGATGCTGTTGCAGAGCTGTCTCTCATGCTGGAAAGAAAGCAAAATAATGCAAAAGAAAGCATAATAAGAGATGGTGAGTAAATGTCCTCTCTGGCTTGGGAGGAGCAGCTTGACTAACGAAGACTGCAGGCACCAGACCTCTTTTTCCAGTTCCTGCTTTCTAGTCGACCCTGCAGATGATGTAACGAGAGGCACAGCTTTGATTCAGCAGGATAAATCCAGGTCAGTGTGCTTGTGAGACCCCAGCAGGTCTGCAGTTCATCTGGGGCTGCAAATCCCTGCATGGACCCCTCCTCCAGATCAACAGAGTAGTGCAAGGCCAGGAGCAGGAGTTACTCTGTCCTCCTCCTAGGTGAAGATAAAAAGAAGGTAGGAGAAAGAAAACAAAGTGCTCAGCTGCTTCCCGGCTTCTGTGCCGGCTCTTTGCTGGCAGCTGTTTTAGGGGTCTGAGCTGTGTTTTGTTCCCATTTTGAGGCACCTGAAGTATTCCATTCAGGCTGTCTTGGGGGAGGGCCAGGGCAGGAAAGAACAGGTGAAGCACATTTACAATAAAGAGAAATAAACCTTGAACTTACATCCCACACAGGAGCTGGCACTGCGACATCAACGTGGTCTGAAATGGATGCCAAGCCTGGCTGTGCCCTCTTGTGATGCCACCTTGGGTACAGGAGGCCAATTTCTGCAAGCAGGGGAGCATTTCTGGAGAAGAGGAGATCCTAACAAATGTAACTTTTAAAATAGATCCTTTCTGCTGTGTTTGTCAAGCTCAGGTGGACAAAGGATCTGCAGACAGAAGCTGGATGTTCCCATGTGTCGTCCCTCAGCTCCTGGGAGGGGCAATCCAGATGTAGTTTGGGTGTCCTTAGGCTGTGAGGTTGGGAGGGCTCCAGCAGGGCTCCAGAGCCTCCTGAGGAGATCTGCTGAAGAACTGCAGAATGGCTTGGGGTGGAAGGGACCTTAAAGATTACCCAGCTCCAGCCTCCTGCTATGGGCAGGGACACCTTCCACTATATCAAGTAGCTCCAATCCTGGGCTGGAACACTTGCCAGGAGACTGTGTTCTCCAGAGACACTGTGAAGGCTGCCAGCCCCTGGAGCATCTCAGCCTCAGCTTATTTCTTGGCCGTGAGGTCTGCTGGAGCCTCATCTTCCTTGCACTTGGGGTTTGGTACCACGGAGCCCTGCTTCATCTGAGGAGCTGCTGTCGGTGCCCCACCAAAGGGAGGAGGGGGAATAGAGCTTTCCCTGGGAACAAAAGTCACAGGAGCAAACCCCAAGTGACCTTGGCTGCTGTGCCTTTGTTGGTGGTGAGCTGCAGGCTTGCTAGCAGAGCTCCTTTTCCAGTGTCTGTACTGAGGATGCAGTGTGCCCATGGGTGGCAAACAGCAAAGCCAGGGCAAGGAGGACTTTGTTACAGCAAGCAGGATGTTGTCAGTGTGATGCCATGGCTGCCCCACCACCCCTGTGCTCCTGGTCTCTCCCACGGATCTGGCTTCTGTACACTGGGAAGTTGTTCCTCCTCTTCCTTTCCTGCCTGACTTGCTTGCTGTGGAGGTTTGTTTTTGCAGCTCCTAGAGATGCAGCAGCTCTGGCTGCAGCCATGAAAACACTACCAAGGCCACCATGGTTGGGTAGCTTTGAAAAATGGGTTTGTAGCTGAAATTCTTCATAATGTGGGATTTGGGAGATGTTTGCCCAGTGCACAGCCTACTCAGGAGCTAAGCTCTTGGTTTTGTTGTTATAGAAATGCCCTTTGCATCTTTCCCACCAGCCTTTGGCTCTGGAAGAGCTCTCTCCAGCCATGTGTGGAAATGCCTGCTCATCATCTTTCTTTTTCTGCAGAAAGTGAGACTTCCACAATTTGCACCTCTTGAGCTGTGTCCTCACACTCCTCTTTCCAGATGAATCCTTTCTGTTGCCAGTGTTCCACTGCCAGTCTGGAGAAGAGGAATGGTACCTCCAGCCGAAGGCTGTTGGTCTCCAGTGCTTCTGGTGCCCCAGCCTCTGCAGACTGCAGCCAAACCTTCTCTGCAAAATCTGGTTAACCCTTCCCCTCCCACTCACCTTCCCCAGCCAGATCCCCAGGGACTTGCTGCACAAACCTGTTCTCACAGGTCTCTCGTGGGGGCGTGAAGCAGCTCAGCTCTGCTCCCAGACAGCCACTTCTCACCTGCAGCCTTCCTTCATCCTGTCTTTGCAGCAAGCTCCCAGTTGCCAGGCCAGAGGGGAGGTTTGAAATTGATTTTTTTTCTCCTTGCAGTAGATTGTTTGGGTTTTCAATTCTTTCCATGTTTTGAGGCTCTGGGCAGTGTAAGGACTGCTTTTCCTGGCATATTCTCTGACCTGATTTCTGTGCTGCTCTCTTACTTGTTGTGGGATTTATTTGATGATGTGCAACCATTTGGTCTGCTCTTTCCAAGGCAGAAAATCCCATCCCAGTGCAGATGTCTCCACAGCTAGGTCCTACCTTCGGTACCTATGCAAGGACACCTGTGCCCAACCTGAGCCAGGCTGGGTCATGAAACTCCTGTCCTGCTATCTCACTCTTCCTTTGCTGCAGTCTGACAGCTAACTGCACATAGTTTCATAGAACAGCAGGTTAGAAGGACTTCAAGGGTCATCTGGTCCAACCTTTTTTGTCAGAAGCACAGCCTGGACATCTCTGTTTGCTTCTGCAAACTCCAGCATCCTTTGTTCCCACACAGCAAACTGCATGAAGCCCACATGGGCTGGAAAGGATGCTCCTCTCAGGTTTTAATAGCACTGAGGTGAAGAAGCCAAAGAAAACACAGTCTGTGCGGGCACCTCAGTCTGACAACCACAGAATCATTTAGGTTGGAGAAGACCTTTAAGACAGGACAAGGGGCAAGGGACACACATTGCAACCCAGGAGATTCCACCTCGATATGAGGAAAACCATCTTTGGTGCAAGGGTGCTGGAGCCCTGGAGCTGCCCAATGGGGTTGTGCAGTCTCTTTCTGCAGAACCTTTCAAGCCCTATCTGGATTGTTCCTGCCCTGCTCTGGCAGGATCGATGCTCCCCAGAGGTCCCTTCCAGCCCTTGCCATTCTGTGGTTCTGAGAGTCCTTGTTGCCAGCATGAGAACTTCCACTGTGTACCTTCCACCCGAGTGTGAGACCCAAGCTGCCTCTCAGCAGGTGGTGTCTGTGGAGCCCTGCAGCTGTGTGGGAGTGGAACTGCCCTTGCTTTCTCTTGGCCATGGGGATGGTTTGGCTCCAGAGCTGCTTCCTTGCCTGCTCCCGCCCCCCCCCCCTCAAGCTCAGTACTTGTGAGTGTTTATCTGCAGGACATCTTGGACAGCAGCAACCCGGGAGACATTGCAAACATACAGGTGATAAAATCCAGCATCTCTTTACACTCTTCCCCTTCCCTCTCAGAGAAGCACCCTGTGCTTGGGCAGGTCTTACTTTACTACCTGTTTATGTATTTTGAATCTTGCTACCATCTGAAGATGTTGGCTCCAGTTTGGGCTTTTGGGGTTTATCCTTTTGTTGTTGTTGTTGTTGTTATCCTCTCAAGAGAAAGAAACTGTGTGGGTTGCCAAGTTCTTGAATCAATGTCAAATAAAACACTCCAAACAATTATTCAAACTGGTAACAAGCAGTGAGACATCCTTCCTGTAGAGAAGCTGAACAATGGTTTCCCCTGACAGAAGCAACATATTAGGAGCCTTCCATATGTTGGTGCTGATGTAAATGTCCGGAGCATCTCTGAGCGGGACAGGAGACCGCAGCAAGCATCTACATACCCTGCGGGCAGAGAGGCTCTGTGGGTAACACCCTGACTGTCCCCGAGGTGCCATCCAGATCTGGGAGCTTTCTCTAGGTCTCCTCGACACCCTCCAGTGCTGGGAGCATTTGCTTTGCCTCCTTGCAGTTGGAGTCGTGCCCAGCACACCCAGCATCCTGCGCCTCGCCCCGAACGTGCCAGGGAGGTAGGTGAGACCCTCTCTGCCTCAAAGGCTGCCATGACCTCCGAGGAGGACAGTGCTGGTTGAACTTGGCTGCTGGCTTGACCTGTGTCCCTGCAGCCCCCAGGAGCACATCCCCCTCCCACACTGCACTCGGGGCCTGCTCCACACTGTCTGCTCTCGCCCAGGGACAACTTGGTGGGCTTTGGCACCTTGACCCTGAAGCGGACCCAGCTCTGCCCTTGGAGCACCCCTGTGGGTGGCTCCAGCAAGACTCAGCCTCTCCCCCTCAGGCTGTACAGCGGGGGAAGGGAGCCCGGCTGGGACCCGAGAGGCAGCCTGTCACAGCCACAAATGTGGACAAAGGCTTCCTGCTCCTTGCTCTGCCCAAACGTCTCCACCTCGTGGGTGCCTGCCTCGGGAAGCACAACACAGATGCTGACTGCGGTCCTCAGGTGAGTGGCCAGGACGTGCCTCTCCAGGGGGTCCTTACACGAGCCGGCAGTCCCCTCGCCGTCGGTGGGGGTGTGGAAGGGGACGTTGCACTTCCCCAGCTTGGCGGTGGTGATGGGGACAGTGTGGCTAGGGTTGGAGAGGCTGTGGCTGCTGGAGCTGCTGCCGCAGTGCCCAGCCTGACGGGAAGAGCTCCTACTGGTTCAGGAGCCTCAAGCAGCACAGGAGGAAACTTGCTGCATTCCTGGACCTGATGCCTCCTAAATCCTTCACCAACACCGAGAGCCAGTAGTAACCCTGGAAGGGCAGAGGATGTGGCAGCTCAGCTTCTCCTCCTCTGCTTGAGCAGCCAGGCAGTTCTTGCTCAGATCTTTATTAACCAGCTCATATATGCTGAGCAAGGATGGGGATGTCTGTAGAGTCAGGAGCAAAGTCCTCTGTCTGAGTGTCTCCTTGATGCCAGAATCTCTCACCTGTTGGTGAAGGCCTCAGAAATTAAAAGGGTTTTCAGGCAGTTTCTCTCCACCATGTGGCTCCAGGCACCAGATCTCGTAGGAGCACACCCAGCTGTAAGGGTCCTGGGAGCCAGCATGGCCTGCCAAGTCCACGAGGTGGAAGAAGCCCTCGGCTGGGGAAGTCACTGTGATGGTCATCCCATGGACAGCATCTGTGTCCTCTCCACTTGTGGGGTCTGGGGTCTGGAGAACTGGTAGGAGAACTGTGCTGGGTGGGTGCTCCCCAGCACCACTGGCACCTCCCCACAGACTGTAGAAGAGTGAACAGAGCACCTTGTTCAAGCCCTTCAGCAGCAGCAGCAGCTGCAGTTCTGTGCTGTGAGCCACACTATCTGCTCAGGAGGCACAGAGCTGATTCTCCTCCCTTTGCCTCTGCCTCCTGAAGGACCTTAGCAAGATGCTCCTTCACCTTCTGCTGTGTCTGTTGCTTTGCTGAGAAAAAGGAAATGATGATACCACTAGGTCTGAAGATGGAGGAACCAGGTACAAGTAGCTATCCTTTGGGCCATGGGACACCCAAAGCTAAGCTAATTATATCCCTTATGGGGTAATTCTGTATGGCTTCTTGAGCTGGAGGCACTGCTCTAAGCTGCAGGTTGTCAAACAGAGCAACTGGGACACTCAAAACATCCCAGCCTGCCTGGCAGGAGATCCCACAACACTGCCACATTTTAGGAATTCATTTAACTTTCCCCCTCATTTTGATAAATTTTGGCCTCATCAAATCACCAAAATCCACAATCTTGTGGCTTAGAGTGGGCACTAAGCAGAGAGCAGGGGAGAGCAGGGGGTCTGCAGGGGACAGGGACCTGCTGATGGTACTGTGGTCGGGGGGTGGGTGCTGGGGTTCTTTCCCAATGACATCTGTCTTCAGGTGGACATGAGCAATCTCCTGCTCAAGCCACCACAGCACTCAGCACCTCCCCAGCAGCACATCAACCTGCTCCCCTCAAGCAGAGCACAGCAGCAGGCTTTAAATGTGAACTCACCTTCACACCCAGAAATGAAGCACATCCAGGGGAAGTTGCCATAGAGAGGAGTCACAGTGGCTTTGGTTTCACCCCCACACTCCACATGCCACAGCCCAACCCACAGCAAGCCCTCCCAAGGGATTTCCACCTGCTCCTGGGCAGACAGAGCACTGTTTCAGGCGCCCTGAAGTCTTGCCCTCAGAGAGCACAGGACTGTGTGGCAGCAGCCAGCAGGCTGCTTTCAGCACTCGGTGAGCTGCATCATCCCATGAAGCCACAGTACTGGGGCAGCCTGGCCAGAAAACTCTGGTCTAAAGTGTTTGATACCCTTTTTATTTTTCAAGGTGTAGATGAAAACACGAGGAGAATGGCCGCAGAGAGCAAGGCTTTGAGTCCTTCAGCCCTTGAAGGATCGCAGAGCGCTTCACAGAGCCTGGCCCCAGCACATGGCCATACCGAGATGGGTGCTTGGAGCCACCACCCTCAAGGCCTGTGCAGACCCAGCCTGCTCTTCACCATCCGAGGCTCTGACATGCCCAGGGATGTCTTGTCCCATACTCTGTGTCTTCTCATGCTCAGCAGATGTTTGCTGGAGCAGGGGCACCACGGCAGCCCGTGGCTGGTATCGGCACCCGTGCTGCGCTCGGTGCTCACTTGCTTCGCTGCCAGCACAGTGTGGCAAAAGGCTGCAGGTTCACTCTGAAGAGAGCTGTCCTCTGCTAATGATCAGGTTAGGAGATGTGTTCCATTATGAAATGTGTTCCATAATCTAATGAACAGTGTGGGGGGTGGCTGGGGTTTTCCCTTTGGATCTGGGTTGTTCTCATTGTCTGCCCCATGGTTTGCGCTGGTAGGTGGAATGCAAGACGTGAGAAGAATGGGCAGCCTGGGTTTAATTTGTGCCCTGCCTGCCGAAGCTGTGCCTTGGCTCACACAGTAAGTGCAAACAATCCTCTCCTGGCAGGCGTTCAGGGAGGGACATTGCTGATGACAGCCTTTATTAACTGCAGGTTTGCCTGTTATTGAGCTCACTCTGTGCTGGTTCCCAAAGCCACTGGCCTGGCTGCCTGCATCCTATTAGGGTCTTTAGGAAGAAAGAAAGGAACAGAACATTGCATGTGGTGGAGCCAGTGATGATGAGATAGGGAAGCCAGCAGAGCATTTGGCTTTGGGGAGGAGACCCAAGGAGATAATTAATGGCCATGTTTAAAACAAACATTTGTTTGTTTTATTGAGTTAATCCAAGCCATGCACAGAGGATTCCTGTTTCCAGAGAGGCCAGGTGAAGCTGGGGATGTGTTCCCATGTCAGCACGCTCTGTGCTGCAAGGAGGTCAATGTCTGCTGCATTGTTTTTTTTTGGGGGAAAGAGCCCTAGCATTAAGGCACAGGCATGTTTCCAACCACCCAAAGCCCTGTTTCAAAGGCTTTCCTTCCTCTCTCCTACCCCAGCTATTGTATCTGCAGCATGCTGCTGGTGGCTGGCTCTCTGCAAAGGAGTTCATCCTATAGAGCCTCCATTCCATAGGACCCAAAGCCCTTCAGCACTGCACCTCCCACTGCTAATGGCCCAGGCAATGTTAGCAAGTACAGAGTTGAGTTTGCAGAGGATGCTGCCAGCTCTTTCCTGACAGTCAGCTCAGCTCCCACCAGGCAGTAATTTGTGGCTGCAAGTTTTCAAGCATTTTAAGCAGATAGGAGTTCCTCAAGTGCAATATGGCAGGAATTGAGCCAAAGAGGGCAAACTGGAGGAACCTCTTTAATTTAAATGTGGCAGAGCACTGGAGCAGCAGGAGGGAGCTGAGGGAGTTGGGGTTGTTCAGCCTGGAGTAAAGGAGGCTGAGTGGAGACCTCCTGGCTCTCTACAGCTCTCTGAGAGGAGGTTGGAGCCAGGTGGGGTTGGTCTCTTCTACCAAGCAATGAGGGACAGGATGAGGAGAAATGGCCTCAAGTTGTTCCAGGGGAGGTTTAGGTTGGACATGAGGAACAATTCCTTTCCCCTAAAGGACTGTCCAGCTCTGGAGCAGGCTGCCCAGCTGGCACACAGGTAGAGCAGGCAAAGGTCTTCCCTCGGGCACCACAGCCTTCCAAACCCCTTTTGAAGCTGCTCTAGGTTTTTGGGTCTTACTTCACTAGCTGTGGCTGAAGCAGGGCTGCCTTCTCTTCAGGTGTCTCTCTCCTTCACTTGCTTGATAGGCTAGGTCCATGGATTTCCATTCCCAGAGACAACAAAAGCATCTCTTGGCTGTAAGCATCTCAGCCTTCCTCCCATGCCCAGCAAGTGGCCCTGTGGTTGTGCCGCACCAGGACGGTGGTACAGTCCCTGTCCTTGGAGGTGTGGTGTGTAGATGTAGTGCCAAAGGACATGGGTTGGTGGTGTCCTGGCAGTGCTGGGTTAGTGGCTGGTGATTTTAAAGGTGTTTTCCAACTAAAAGCGAGTTCCAGACATCAACCTTGCTTCAGGGTTTGCTGCTTGGGCCAGCCTGTAGACACATGCTCAACCTGTACTGAGGTCCTCCTGTGCAGCCCTGTTGCACCACTTGACCTGAAGTTTCTGAGGCTGCTGTTTTGGACTCCAGGAAGCTATTATCTCTCCCTGCTGCTCTAGATGATGTTTGATTCTCTCTTTCCTCCCTCTCTTTCCCCCATGCTCAGCTAAAAACAGGCCACCCTCACTGATGCTTTAAACTGTTCACAGCAAGATAATTACCTATTAGAAACTCCACAATTATTTCATTATGCATTATTAGAGAAAGGGGAAAAAAAGATTTAAAATGCAATCCTATCACACAGCTAATGGAAATTGTTAAATTGTATGAATAACTTCCATGAGAGTCATTATTTGCTTAGCATGGGCTGAGAAAGCTCCAATAATTGCAGGTGGAAGCATATAAGAGCAAAGCTGCTGTGAAAATGAGGGTTTGTTACCTCATAAGTGACACTCATTGCATGACGTCCCTGAGCCCCCAGCAGAGCTGAGGGTGAGCAGAGTAAGTGCTCTGGACCTTCTTCGAGTAGCTTTTGGGGGTGTGCCTGAAGACAGGGGCTCAAGGCCTGGTGGACCCAGACTTGCAGGAGTGCATCAGGAGGCCTGGGGGATGACCGTTCTGGGGCGTATCCAAAACTGGGTTGAGTTTTGTCTGTGCTGGGGACCCCATCTCCAGTGGTGGCAGGGGGAGAGATGTCTCACCTGGGCACAAACAACCTGCTCTTTGCTCCCACAGTCCCTGAACCCTGCCAAGCATGCAGGAGGCACCACTGTCCTCCCAGCTCAATGCCTTGCACGCGTTCTGCTCTGCTGCTGCTCACGCCCTTGGCCTCCGTGGCAGCCTGGGCTCCCACTGAGCCATGGGACCTCCATGCCGCTCAAACCTGCCTCCCTGGACAGGGAGGGTCAGTAGGGAAGATGATTGCAGACCAGACACTGCTTTGTGTTTGCTTTCCAACCTGCCTGGTAAAGACAACCTCCTCCTTTGTAAAGCCAGGGCTATACAAGTTGCTGTCCAAGTTCAGCTTTTATCCAGCCTCTTCTTTTCCCCATAGCTACTCCCAGCCCTCATCCCTCATATCTCTGGTTTAGGGTAACCTGTCAAAGCCTCATCTACTCTTCCATCCACAGAAGAGGAGGGAAGCAGCTGCTGTGCCTGGGGCTGCGGGCTACTTGCGTGGCAAGCCCCCGTGCCAGATGTATGTCCCCACCTCAGATCTTCAAGGGGGCAGGAGAAGAAAGCCCAAGGTGAGTTTTACTTGCAGATGTCCCGGCATAGATAGGCATTACCAGCACAGGCAGTTCCTCCCGTGTGCAGGACCTGCTCTGGTGTGTGGATCTCCTGAGGCAGCCTCGAGAAGCCATCCACATCACATTGTGCTGTCTGGATACAGCCCTATTGCTTCCCAAAGGATCCCATTCCTGCTCCTGCCCGAGCCTATTTCTCTTCCTGCCCACCCTGGCAGCCACGACAGCTCTTCTGCCCATCATCGGCCCAGAGACTGACAGCTCCCACCTGGGCAAGGCAGTTGGGTTCCCAGCAGAGCCCAGCAGCTGCTGCCAGGCACGGGGCGGTCACATTGCGGCACTGGCTGCGGCAGGGCGAAGGAGCACAAAGGGACCGCATTGTGCTGGGAGCCCTGCGGCCCCAGCCGACTGCTGCCAGCCCCAGCTCAGCCCCAGCCCATTTCCGTTATCGGGGATGTGTGGAAGCTGAGTGCCCCAGGGCCGAGGGGGCTTTGCTGAGGCCCTGACACCTGAGAAGCAGCGAAGCTGGTGTCGTTTCCAGGAGGGAGGGTGCCAGAGTGGGAAGCAGCTCTCACTCCAGGCTCTTCCCTGAACCCGAAAGAATGACATTTCAGGTTAGAACTGCAGCGGGAACACTGAGAAGTCTACTCTGCAGGTTTTGCAAAGCCAACATGCAGGAGGTGGCAGATGAAGAAAGGGCAAAACAGTGGGAGCAGACTGAATGGTGCCGTGGCAGAGCCAGACCCATACTGCCCTCACCGTTTCCAGTTTGCCCTGGGACCTGGCAGTGATGAGCAGAACGATGGCCTGGACGCACAGCTGTGCCTGGACTTCAGCTGCAGTGCAGAGGAGGGGTGAGTGAGAGGGCATCTGGGTGCCACCACTGTGTGGCTGGGTCACTGTCACTGTTCCACATTGTGGGCTCCTCACTGGATAGAAAATGTACACCATGAAAACTCCAAAGTTGCATTCCCCCCACCTCCCCAAGTCAGAATGTAAAAAGGTTTGTGGTAGAGCAGTGCTTTCCCCATCCTCCTGAGGGCTGAATCTGCAAACTGGAGGAAGTGAAGGCAATTCCCTTTCTTGGAGGTGTTTTGCAGCCTAAACAGTTCTGTGACTGCCTTTGGCTTGGTAACCCTGGGAAGTCCTCAGTGCACATCAGGAACAGCAACACAGTGCCATAGAGCTGACCAGAAATTTCAAGCAGGGGTGTTGGGATCTTGTTCTTTATTCTTCTCTTACTCTGTTCCACTAAGTGGCATCACATCCCTTGTTTCTGTTCACTCTTCTTAACTCTGTCTCCAACTACTGCAAATTTGCTTCATCAAACAGGAAATAATAAGGAAGGAAAAATATTTACCACCTGAATGGAAATATGTATTTGGAAGAACTTCCCCCTGCCCCTTTTTTATTTTTTTTTGTTTTCCTCCTTCTCCAGAGGTTCCTTCCAGCCTCTGCCATGCTGGGATTCTGTCTGTGATTCCATTCAAACTCCTCTCAGACCTTAGCCCCTGAGGCTCACTCCCTTTACCAGAGATTTGGAAAGCAGTCCCCTGATGCTGCAGGTTCTCCCCAGCCTCCCCACTGGAGCAGGGCTCTCTGGCTTGGCTGCTGCAGTGCACAAGATACCATTTCAGTCCCAGCAACAAGACCTTGCTCCTTTGCAGAAAATGGTTTCAAAATGAAATTCTCACAGGGTTTTGGCAGCAGAAAGCTGGCAAAGGAAGGTCCTTGGTCTTCGGGGAGAGAGCAGAAGATGGCATCACTCAAAGATGTTTCCTGTTAAGTGTGGCCATTAATGGGTCTGTTTTGCAATTAGTGACCCTGTGCTGGTCTCTACCCAGTCCAGACACCTACTGAAACACTGCAAAAGGCTCTGTAAGGCATTACACTCCCTGGGTGTTTGGCACCAAGGGCAGCGAGACCTGGCCTAGGCTGCCCAGAGGTGGCAGATGTCCCATCCCTGGAGCCATTGCAGGCCAGGTTGTGTGGGGCTGTGAGCAACCTGCTCTAGTTGCAGATGTCCCTTCTGGCTGCAGGGACTTGGACTGGATGAGCTGTAAAGGTCCTTCCAACCCAAACCATTCTATGGATTTGATCCTAATTACCCACATAAGGCAGGAAGGGGCAGTGCCCACAGGTGAAGGGGAAGTGCCCACGCTCAGTTGCAGTTTTAGGCATGTGTTTGCCACTTAGGCCACGACAGATATAATTGTCCTGCCCCGACACTGGTTGCAGAGTACAGTGGAGAGCAGATGAGAGCTTGGATGCAGCCCTCAGGCCATCCCCGTCCCCCAGCCATGGCACTGCTAATGCTGCAGAGCAGAGAGGTCGGCAGACAGGGATCTGCACTGGGGCTGGGCTCCTGCAGTTTGCTTCACCTCTTCAGAGCTGTGAGCAGCTTGGGAACTGCAGGACTGGAGCCAAATGTGGTGCCTCTGAGAGGGGCCAGCCGTGGGCTCCTGACCACAAGGTGCAGGTGGCAGCAGTTCTGTAACCCTCTCATGAGGAGCCTGGTTGAGAAGGTAATTTCCACTGCCATGGTTTCTTCTGCTTGTGAAGCCTTCCAGGCTCAGGGAGTCTCTTGGCTCCAAAGCCACAACCTGAGTTTTTTTGTGTGTAAAGCACTCGGCAGGAATCCAGCATTTAAAAGACGAGGGGGAAATGCTCACTCTTCACATATTGGCAGTGAGCTGCTTTCCCAGTTTACTCCCTGGATGAACCCATGGAAGTCAAGCAGAGGCAGTGTTTTCAGCTCTCCAGACAAGCACCTTCACCTGAGCTGGGTCCAGGTTGGCTTTTTAAGCCTTCCTAGCCTTGGGGAATCCTGGAAGAAGGCTCTGGGAGACCTTAGTGCAGCTTTTCAACACTCAAAGGAAGCTGGGGAGAGACCTTTTTAGCAAGGCCTGCTGTGACAGGACAAGGAGTGGTGGGTTTGAAGTAAGAGAGGGAGATTTAGAGTGCAGAGAGGGAAAAAATCTTTCCAAATGAGGGTGGTGAGAGCCTGTCCCAGGTTGCCCAGAGAGGTGGTAGGTTTGGAAACACCAGATGTAAAAAAGATGAACTAAAGAGACAATCAGGTGAGGTTTCAGCATGTTTGCTGATTTGGAGGTCTCTATAACATTGCATTTAAAGATTTTTTTTTTTTTTTTTTAGGCTGTTTCTGAAGATAAGAAAGTAGGAGACCAGAAGAAGGTAATGGAAAATGGAGATTGCTGCTCTCTCATCTGCAGCTTTAAGATAAACCACAGAAAGATGATGTCTTCTAGTCAAACAATGAGCATGGGTCAAAATCACAGAATGATAGTCTTGTTTTGGTTGGAAAAGCCCTCCAAGGTCATCGACTCCAACTGTCAATCCAACACTCCCAGGACCACTAAATCACGGCCCCAAGTGCCATGTCCCTATCTTTCTTGAACACTTCCAGGAATGGGGACTTCACCACCTCACTGGGCAGCCTGTGCCAACCCTTGACCACTCTTGTAGCAAAGAAATCTCATCTCCAACCTAACCCTTCCCTGGCACAATTTCAGGCCAGTTCCTCTCCTATCACCTGAGCCTAGGGAGAAGAACCCAACCCCCACCTCACTGCAATCTCCCTTCGGGGAGCTGCAGAGAGCAATGAGGTCTCCTCTCAGCCTCTTCTTCTCCACCAGAGAACTGTACACCTCCAGCTCCCTCAGCTGCTCCTCCCCAGCCCTGTTTTCCAAACCCTTGCCCAGCTTTGTTGCCCTTCCCTGGATCTGCTCCAGCCCCTCAATGTCCTTCTTGGAGTGAGGGGCCCAGAACTGAACCTAGCATTTGAGCTGTAGCCTTCAACGTCCTTGTCTCAGCTTCTCTTGGTGCACACTTGCAGGGCCTTGAGCTGACAACCTCCTGCTCTCTCTGTGCTCTTGGGAGCTCAGCACATGGGGCCCAGTCTCAGGTGGGACCTTTCCCTTCTGCTGCAGCAGAGGGAACAGACTTACAGTGTTGCGGAAAGAGGTCTCAAAGGGAGTGAGCTCCTGCTTTGTAGAGCTCACCCATCTGCCACAGGCAGCTGGAGCTGCTGCAGTGCAAAGGTACAGTTTAAGGGACAATATGGGCAATAATGCAACAGGCACATCTGTCACCAAGCTGCCTCATCTTCCGCATGGTTGTCTTTGATGACCTTTTCCAAGAGCTTTCTCTTAAGCACTGTTGTTGTTCTGCAGGCTGAGGAAGAACAGAGGGCTCCTGACAGTTTCCTCTCCTTTGTTTTGCCCTTTCTTTCAGGTGAATACTGGAACCAGAAATGAGTCAATTCCTTTGGGGTTTTTTGCTCAGAAGCACAAGGGATGCTGCAGAGCTCGAGCACGTTCTGCCTTCTGGCTGGCACCTCCGCAGGCCGTGTGTGTGCTGAGCTCCCAGCAGCCCTGCCAAGAGCCATCGCCTCCCAGGCCTGACTCCTGGCACCCATCTGGCACTGCAGTCTTCGAAGCTTGGGCAAGTATTTAATTGACATCACTAAGCTGCTGTTGTGATGAAGCTGTCAGGCTGCTGCACACAGTGATGGGACAGTGTAGGTGACCTTTGTGTTTAGGGGAGGCTGCAGTGGTGGGAGAGCACAGCCAGGGACTGGAGCATCCATGCTCCCTGCTGCTTTCCATGCTTGCTGTGCTGAGGTGTGTCTGACCAAATGAGAGCACAAAAGGGCCTGTAGGACCTCCTGACTGCCTGGCACTATGCACAGCAGTTAGCTTGTTTTGAGCTGTGTTTGGCTGCCTGGTGGTGGAAGAAGTGCTCCTGGCCCAGCTGGTGCATAGGCACAGGCCAGAGCTGGGCGCCAATGCTGCAGTGTCTTCCATCTCCAGTCACAGTGCCCCTGAGGGACTGGTGCCCCATGGCAGGCTCCATGGTTCTGCAGCACCCCAAGAGCTATGAGATGCTCTGGGTGTTTAGTGAGACTCTCAGCAACGGGAAGATGTCCAACTGTGTGTCATGGGGGGAAGGTGGGGAAAAGGATGGGTCCAGCCTCTGTGCCTTTGAATTATGCTTGCCAGAGGAAGCAGAGAAGCCATGGGCTCCGTGTGGATCCCACAGCAGGTTTCTGCACCTGGTGCAAAACAAAACTGCTTGTTCCACCAGCAGCAAACCTGCCAGCAGAAGAGGCTGCAGGCTGCCAGCAGGTGTGTAATGGTAAATACAGCTCCAGCTCTGGCCAGCACTGCCCCCCCTGCCATGTGCTGCCTCCTGCCTCCTTTCCACCCGCGGTGGCTCACGTCTGAGCCAGAGCAGACAGAGCAGGCTGCTGCAGGAGGTGCACTCCCAGAAATCTGCTGCTCTTGTTTGTTTTCACACCTTCCTGCTTCACAAGGCTGAAGTGTGTGGGAAGAACAAATGATCTGTCAAACCACTAAGCTTGGAATTTAGGCCTTGATTTGGCTTAAAGGTGACTCTACAAGAAAAATGCCAGCTTATGGTCCCTGGCACAAACACCAGGCAAGAGGAAGCTCTGAGGCAAGTGTCCAGCCCTTCTCCAAGAATTAAGAGGAGGGAATTACCTTCCTGAGGAGTTTGGCCATCACCATTGCATGCACTATGTGTGCTTGGACTGCAATGTTCACTTAGTTTCCTCTACAGCCTTGGTGGTTCCCAAAACTATGGAGAGGGGATGTTGGATGTCATCTATTGGAGAGGTGTAAGAAGGGAGAAGAGAGGTTTAGGAAGAGAGGAAATAGCCTCAAGTTGCACCAGTGGTTGGATGTTAGAAGAAACTTCTCAATTGAAAGGGCTCTCAGACCGCTGCCACAGGCTCCTCAGGGAGGTCGTTGAATTCCCATCCCTGGAGGTGTTTACAAGATGAAGAGGTGTGGTGCTGAGGGACATGGTTTAGCAGCAGCCTTAGTAGTTGGATGAGGGTTAGCTCCATGAGCTTAAGGGTCCCTTCCAACAGAAAAGGTTCTGTGGTGCTATGGTGCTGAGCTGGCTTCACCTGCGTGGGTGATGGCAGCTGCCGGTGTCTGCCCAGGCTCAGCAGCCCCAGGGCTCAGCCTTCCCTCCTCACTGAGGTGTTCCACTGCCCTCAGCACCTCCCAGCCTACTCTGGACTCTTCCCAGTAGTGCCCTGTCTCTCTGGAGTTGAGGAACCCAGAAGGAGAGCAGCATAGAAGGACCCTGTGTACACTTGAAATGAAGAGATTCCAGCTGGACTCAGAAACCAACACCCAGCTTTATTTTCATGATGCTGGTGTAAGCAGCAGCTCTGTAACCATAGCTCATCCTGCAGGGTTCTCCACAGAGCTGTTAAGACTTGCAGCAGTCTGCAGGACCCCTGGAGTACATGCACATGAGCAGTGGTGCCTGTCAAATGCAGCTATCACCAGGCCAGATCACAAATTCCTTTGCACTGAAAAGTCCAATTCTCTGGAAAACAGTGATCCAGAACCACCGGCACTTAGGAAAACAGAGACAATGAAATCCAAGTTCCAAAATCCACTCTCTCAGCTGCTTTGAAGCTTATCAAAGAGAGATCAACCTCTCTTTTCCCTTCAGTTTACTCTAAGTGTTCTATTAAGCAAAAACCCCACAGACCACCTGCTACTGAGTGAAGCAGCTTCTTTAAGCATCCACTTCCAAATGCCAAACAATTCCCCCCCAGCAGCAAGACACATTTCAGAGAGGCAGGTAGGATGCCTCGCTGGAGCAGGAGCTGCTTTCAGTATTGTGGAACACTGACCATGGGCTAAAATAAAACCAGAAAAATATGGAGCTGGACTGGGAGGCAGGCAGGAGACCTCCCAGATGGAGCTGGCACCCAGCTGTGCTCCCAGGCAGACCATTTCAGGAACATTTTTCCCCCCTCATTTTTTTTTTTTTTTTTTTTTTTTTTTTTTTTTTTTTTCCCCACAANTGGCAAGAGAAAGTTTGAGAAGTTCAGTCTTGCTAAAACTTCATTCTCCTAAGTAGCAGTAATCCTGACAAACCTGCAGCCAGCAGGGAAACCCCCAGGAGCTGGACAGGACCATCCCTTGTCTGCCCATTTTGCAGACAAAAAAATAAGCCAGGTGTGACTTAGTTCAAATCCTCATCTGTGTTTAACTGCTGCCTTCAGGAGCTGCTGTTGCTGCTCAGAGGCATGAGCTTCACAAATATTGAGGACAATCTCTGCTTAGACAAAATCCCAGCTAAATTCCATACCATCAGAGAGAGCTCTTCAAGTCCAACCATGAACCCAGCACTGCCAGGTCACCACTAAACCTCAGCACCACATCCCTATGGCTTCTAAACCCCTCCAGAGATGGGGATTCAACCACTGCCCTGGGCAGCCTGGTCCAGGGCTTGGTGACCCTTTTGGGGAAGAAATTGTTCCTTATGTCCAACCTAAACCTCCCCTGGTGCAACTTGAGACCATTTCCTCTTGTCTTATTGCTTGTTCCTGGGGAGAAGAGACTGACCCTCACCTGGCTCCTTTTAGGGAGTTGTAAGGAGCCAGAAGGTCTCCCCTCAGCCTCCTTTTCTCCAGGCCAAACACCCCCAAGTCCCTCAGCTGCTCCTCACAAGATTTCTGCTCTAGACCCTTCACCAGTTTCATTGCCTTTCTTTGGGCGAGCTCCAGCACCTCAACGTTCTTCTGGAGTGAGAAGCCTCAAACTGAACGTAGCTGATGCCTGTGAGTAGCCAGGGATGAAAACAAGCAGAGTCTGCCCAAAGCAGCTGTGCTCCCTGCGGGCAAGCAGATGAGTGGGCACTGAAGGTATTGCTGAACTGGGCATGCCAATGGATCTCCAAGCCTTGCATGCAGTTCCTA
The DNA here is from genome assembly GCA_013399055.1 of Ramphastos sulfuratus. Taxonomy (NCBI): domain Eukaryota; kingdom Metazoa; phylum Chordata; class Aves; order Piciformes; family Ramphastidae; genus Ramphastos; species Ramphastos sulfuratus. Next base: position 113,117 of record WBNM01012152.1, read on the forward strand.
AGGCACCCAGCAGCACCTCAACCTCAGAGACACAAGCCAGGATGTGTACTGTAGGTACTGTGCAGAAGCAGTAATTTAAGTGTCTTTGCTGAGCTGGATCTGAACTTCTGCTCTGGAGACAGGGCTTGAACCTTGGTGCCCAGTAGCTGCCTCAGCCATCAGATGTGGCCATGGGGTGAGTTTAGCGGTGTGAGGATGGATTTTTGGCAGGCATCAGAAGTGCTTTCACAGCCTGACAACCTTTCCCCTCAGAACCACAATTCCCAGATTTTTTTTATTTTTATTTTTCAGCAGTAGAGCTTTTCTGACAAAAAAATACTTGAGGGATTCCTGATCCACAGCAACCTGTGAGAGCTTCCACCTGCTTGCGCAGGGCATGTGGGCAGCAGGGTTTGGGGGTGGGGGTGGGGGTTGGCACCACAGACTGGGTGAAAGAAGAGGTAGGAGGAAGCAGCATGGACATGTTTTACTTGGCTGGAAGCTAGGGGAGAAGCTGGGAAGCCAGCTGGAGAGCTGTGCCCTGTGGGAGGTATGGAGTTTTCCTGCTTTCCTTGAGCAGGAGCTTTTGCAGCTCCTCCAGGTCTGACAGGCGCAGGCAGGTTGGCTGTGGGATGCTTAGCTCACAAGTGCTGGCGTCTGGGGGTAGCTGCTGGCACTGCAGGGCTCTGTGTCCCTCTCTGCTAAACCAGCAAAGGTCACCACAGTCACCTTCATCTGGCTTCACTGCTGTCCTCAGGGACAGGCCAGGGACCCCAGGACAGCAGGCTGCACCCCCATAAAAATAGAGGGCAGCTGTGCATTGCTGCTAGGAGTGAAACCAAGTCCCTGTGTATTGTCTGAGTAACAAACAGAGGAAGTATCTAATCTCTCTGCCCTGCCACTCCTAAGCAGCTATCTCCTTCCCTTTCCTATGGAGTCCTCTGCTGCAGCTCTGCCTGTAGGAACTGCTGCTGGGTTATTTAAGCTTTGACCAGTCCTCCTCAGGGGTTTTTGCAGGGTTGTCTTCCATGGCAGGCGGAATAAAACTGGGCTTCTGTCAGTCTTGTGGGCCAAGATGATCTGGCAGCTGCTCCGATGCTAAAGCTCAGCTTAGGCAGCGTAGCCACCTCTCAGGTCTCTCCTCTCCATGCACCTTCCCCACTTGTTACCTGCTGAGAGCTATCCCTCTCCCAGAACACATCCTCCGTAGTGGATCACACCCGTGCTGGAGCCCCCTGCCTGCCCCCTGCACCGCAGAGTTTGTTTTGATTAACATTCCTCACCAACACCTTGTTGCCAAGGGTCAGGGCTGCACTGCTCACTACTCCAGTGCCAGAGGCTCTCTGAATGCTTCTGCTTCCCAAACGGAAGAGAAAGGGAATAAGGTAGAGAGACTGATGGGGTGGGAAAGAAACTAAACCAGCTGGGGTGGAAATGAGAATGATCAAATGAAATAGAGACAACCCCTTCAGGAAAGAAAATTGCCCCAGCACCCAGTCTAAGTCTCTCCTGTGCAGATCGAAGCCATTTCCTATCATTTGTTATCTGGGAGAAAAGACCAACCCCACCTTGCTACAACCTCTTCTCACTAGTGGAGTCCTCATTCCTGGGCTTATTTGAAACCTGTGTAGGTGTGGTGCTGAGGCACATGGTTTGATGGTGACCTGGCAGTGGCTGGACTTGATGATCTTAAAGATCTTTTACAGCTTAAACAATTTCCTGGCTCTACGATTCTGTTCTGTGAAGCACTGGGAAGAGAAGACCTTTCCAGGCAGCAAAGGGAGAGCACTGAGCCACACTAAATCTTGCACAGGTGGGTGGCCATAGTTAGACCCAGCTCCCCAAAAAGCTGCTCTTAGACTGCTGTTCCTGCCCAGTGCACCAATCCTGGCTGGAAGTGATTTGGGCTCAGGGGAGAGGACAGCACCTGGCAGAAGACACTGTTGGTTTTTGTTCCCAGTCTGGCCCCAGGTTCAGGTCACTGATGGAGCAGTGAGGGGTGGTTGAGCTGTCAGGTATTTTGCTGTGGGGCATGAGCCACAGGGAGCTGCTGACACCCTCTGACTTTCTGGTACATAGAGCACACACACCCCAGTGCCAGCTGTGCCGTATCACATTGCCCTTCAGCAGGAGCCTTTAGCTCTCCAGACCATGACATGTGGCTGTAGAGGCTCAAGCCCCAGTGATGCAACCTCTCCCATTCCCCCTAGCCAACAAACAACCAGTTCAAATGTGCAGTTACCATGGTTTCTTCCTCACCAACCTGGGTAGTTCAGATGTGAAATCTGGGTTTCTGGGGGGAAGAAAAGGCATTTTCCTGTCAGGAAATGCAATCATTAGGCTGATGGTTTTAAACTGTGCTGTGCAGCCCACTTCATGTTTGGGGATTTGGGGACTGTTATTTTGGGGGGTTTTATGTGAGTACTCAAATCCACAGAAAGGAGAGAGCTAGGGAATAGTTTGCCATAACAAATACATTGTTTTGAGAGTAAATTTAAGCAACCAGAGGGGATGACTGGAGCTGGGGAGTGTTTGCTGGAGTAGATGAACGTGCTGTTGGAAGGAGTTTGGGGCTGGTTAAAGCTGGGTTTAATTGTCGGCTCTTAAAATCCCCAAAGGTCATATAAAGAAGAAAGCTTCACAACAAAACACATCTCCTAGGGCAGAGCTGAAAATGAATGCAGAGCCTAGAAACGAGCTGGAGATGGTTTGTTTGCCATCCCCTGACTCTGGTGATGCAGCATGTCTCACTGCCCTGCTTTTCAGGATCCTTACGCAGCAGTAGAAGAATGGATTCCGATCCCTGGCTCCACATAATACTTTAGGGATCAGGCAGTGTAATCCAATGGAATTCTCCGATGAACCCCACAGAGAGAACAAGAGGCCACTGCAGCCAGGTTGCAGCAGCTGCAGAGGTGGAAAGCAGAATGTCAGTGACAGCTGAACTCTTAGAACGGTTTGGACTGGAAGCAACCTTTAAAGCTCATCTACTCCAAGACCCCTGCAGCTAGCAGGGACATCTGCAACTAGAGCAAACAACCTGACTGGGCATGTTTGCAGGAATGAGGAATCTCCCACCTCTCTGGGCATTCAGGGCCAGGGTCTCACCACTCTCAGTGTGAAACATTTCTTCCTTCTCTCCAGTCTGAATCTCCCTCCTAGTTTCAAGCCATCACTCCTTGTCCTGTCACAAATAGCCCTGTTCAAAAGTCTGTCCCCAGCTTTCTGATCAACCCCTTTAAGCACTGAAAGGCCACCAGAAGGTCTCCCTGGAGCCTTCTCTTCTCCAGGCTGAATAGCCCCAAGTCTCTCAGCCTGGCCTCCCAGCAGAGCCTTCCCAGCCCTTGGGTCATTTTTGTGGTCCCTCTTGTAGCTGGCCTTGGCTAAGGCAAAGTCCAAGATTTGATGATGTGATTGACAGCTCCTGTGGCTTGGTTTTGGTCAGAAGGCTGCAAGATGGAGGTGACGGTTGGAAGATGGCACAGCAGATGTTGGGCTGAAGCAGTGAGGGAGGGCTGAGACTCTGGCACAGGCTCTGTCAGAGGGATGTGCAGGGCTCAGAGCTGAGCTGCTGGGCTGTGGGCATGGCTCTCTGTGCACTGGGCAATGCAAAGCCAAAGCAAATGCTGCGCTAGGCTAAGAACAACACAGATGGAAGCACAGGGCAGGGAGACTGTAGTGACAGGACAAGAAGGAATGGATTGAAGCTTGAGGAGGGCAGATTTGACTGGATATTGGCAAGGAATTCTTGCTAGTGAGTGTGGGGAGACACTGGACCAGGCTGCCCAGAGAGGTTGTGGATGCCTCCTCCAGGGGGGTGTCCAAGACCAGGTTGGATAAGGCCTTGAGCAATAAATCCTATGAAGAGCGACTGAGGGAGCTGGCGACAGTTAGTGTGAGAAAAAGGAGGCTGAGGGCAGACCTCATTGCTGTCTACGGCTACCTGAAAGAACACTGTGGAGAGGCTGCTGCTGAGCTCTGCTCACAGGGAATTGACATGAGAACAAGGGGGAATGGCCT
>WBNM01012154.1:2250-26387 GCA_013399055.1 Ramphastos sulfuratus
AATCAACCAAAAAAAAAAAAAAAAAAAACAAAAAAAGAAAACCAAGAAAACATCTCTACTTAGAATAAATTTACACTTGTGCATTTCTTACGTCTCTATTGTAGTTGGTAACCAAGGATTTTCCCTGGAAAAAAGCCATGCTAAGAGAGAAAGCACAAAACAGGCATAATTCTTTGGCAGTTAAAACAATGGTCAGGCACAGAAGCTGTTTTGTAATCCTTTCCTTGTAAAACACTTATATATTGGTACTTTAAAAAAACCCTGAAGAAATAAAGAGCCATCACTTGTGGCACTTTATCTTCTTTCCATTTCCTGGTACCAGTAGTTTGCAGGTATTTATGTTCCATCTTCACAGAACTTCACTGCAAGGCTAATATAATACTCCACTAATAACTACGTCCTGGAATTAAAGCTACAATAATGTCTTTCCATAAACGACATCATGCTATCACCTAACAAAGAATCACCTGTACAGAAAGTAGCTATTACATTCCTTTTCAGATTTCTTTATTTTCTGTGAAACTCAAAGGCACTGTAGATATGTAGCCTAGTGACAAATGTCCTGATTACACATTTTACCTCCTCCCTGCAATGGTCAGAGCATAACTACATTGGTAACATCTCCATCAGCAAAATATCACATTGTTTGGAGACAAGGGGACAGTCCTGCCATGTTCCCACACAGACATTCTCCCTTATTAGCTTGATTAAAAGGGCACGCCCTTCAAAAAGTAAATGCCACCAGTCCCACAATTAAGGCATCTGTTGAAATGCTGCATTATGAAAAACATATCCAGGCAGAAAAAATGTATCACAGTGTGGTGATTTCAATGGAATTCTGTTAAAGTATGGCAGGGGGTATGCCCGCAGTGTGGCCCTCGGGCTACCAACTGCCCTGCTGTGCTTAACTGGCACTGCCACGGCAACAGCTTCAGTGCCTGCAGGGCTGGCATGGTGCCAGCAGCAGTGACATGGGTGCTCTTTTCAAGCACCACTGTGGACATTAGAAAGCCTTCAAAAGATTCTAGTGGCCACCAGTGTCCCATGGGAAGACTCTCCTAGACTCAACAGAATGGGCCAGCTGAGCTACTGCCTTGGCTCCAGGTGAGCTCCCGACCTGGCTCAGAGACGTGCTGGCACAGCTGGATCTCCAGCAGCAATGTTGCTCTGCAGGGTAGAGCCTGAGCCCAGGCAGTAGTCAGAGCCTGTCCTGGCAGCCCCTGAGCCACTGCTCCAGCGCCACTGCTCCAGCGCCACTGCTCCAGCAGCTGTGATGTAGGTGCCTCAGATCCAGGCAACAAGGGAGAGAGACCTCCTGCTGTGCAGGGACACCTTGCTCATTGCCAAGCCGAGTAAGAATGCCAGACCACAGCTGCCTTTGCTTCCAAGCCCTGGCCCTGCCAGCAGCGCATGAACACGCAAGGAGCAGCCCCAGGCCCCTGGTACCCTGCTCCCGGATGCAGCCATGGACATGCCCATCACAGCTGGACCCCACAGTGGAGCAACCAGGCTTGGCCGCCCCCAGCTCACTCCCTGTCACTCCTCGCTGCAGACATGGCAGTGTTCCATGCCTCAAACTCTGCCTGGCCCCGGGCCAGCTGCAGATGCTGACCAGTGAGGAGAGGGCAGCTGATGTACTACCCAGAAGGAAGACGACAGGGGCACCGACTCTCTTATCCTTGTCTGGCCCTCTGGCTCCTGCATCATCACCTTCCGGTGAGTCTGGGTACCACATCCCACTGGAGTGGTAGGCAGCATCTCTGTCCTGCCACAGGGCAGGGTGTTAAGTGACTGGAAATTATTATAGATGTGGTCTAACATTGTTGAGAGACTCAACTTAGACACAAGGAGCCTGGCCTTAGCCCTCTGGAGCCAGCTGAGGGACTTTGGGACCCTGAAGACTCCCTAGCAACAGAGTCAACAGAAAGACTTTGGGATCCTGGAGACTCCCTAGCAACAGGGTTGAGCAAGAGACTTTAAAAACCCTGGAGACTCTGTAGCAACAGCACCAGGAATGCATTCCAGTGCCGTATCAGGCCGAATAGCTATTTTTAGCAGCAGTGTGAAGCTATAAAAGATGTCATGGCATGGCAGAGAGAAGGAATCCACTAGGGAGGAAACAGCTGTTGAGAATCAGTTGCTAGAAGAACTGCACTGGCGGCTGCTAGGATCTGCTGAACAGAGAGGTCTGTTAAGCTATCTGCTGGGCTGGGGCTGCTGCCATGGCTGCTAGAAGCACTCTGTCAAAGACTGATGAGCTGAGTTATTTTTAGAACCTGCCAGAACTGTGGAGAACTGCTGCTGCTGCTAGGGATCTCTGCTAGCTGCCATCATCCCCGAGAGCCATTGCCACCCTGGAGAGCTGCCATCACTCTGGAGAGCTGTGGTCCTGCCTACCGCTCCTGCTCGCCACTCCCGCTTACTGTCCCGACTTGCATCATCCCCGCTCCCACGATCATGATGCACACTCCTGTCGTGGTAGGCCTAAACAGGCCAAATTAGGCCTCTAAAACCTGGGGACGAGCTGGAAAACAAGGGTGTTTAACTCCTGCCAATTTATCCACCATTGGATCATGACAAACATCTGTGTAGATGCCCCTCTCTGCCCAGAGGCTGGGGAGCTGCTTTTCCTCCCTTTCTGCAGTTCCTGCGTGGTGTAGGAGCTCTGGCTCAGCATGCTCAGTGGACAAGCCCTGCTCACAGCATGGGAGGATGATGCTCCAGGCACAGCCACACCACAGCAAACACAGCTCCTGAACTGGGGACAGATGCCCCATGCCTGAGGACAGCAGGAAGAGCTGATGCAGCACCTTTGCCCAGCAGTGTCCAGCCAAGCGCTCCCCAACCTTTTCCTCACCATTCCCCTCTCCTGCTAGGGGCACCCATTTGGGGCAGTTTGGCAGGGTTGCTAGGCTGGCAAGAGTGGGTAAAGGTGGTGTCAGTCACACATGACTCTCTGCCCCTTCCCCATCCACAGGCCAGTAGAAGGAGTGAAGGAAGCCAGGGTGACCCAGCTGTCCTCTTCAAGCTCCTGCTGAAGCATCTGAGTGCCTCATCTGTCCTTGCTATGGCCCACTGCTGCAACCCAACAACAGCTGCAGGCTTCTCACCTCCTGCTATCTTTCTCTTGCCCAGTAGATAACACCACATGCCAACAACCTGGACAGGCTGCTTCAGGCCCAGCCTAAGGTGAAGTTCACTGCAGATCCACTCTCAGCTGTCCTTTTGTTTTGCAAAGTGTCCCTATTGTCTCCTATTGGATTCTGTCCAAGGTCAAAGTCTACTTGTAAACCTTTAGAACTCCGTCTCTTGTTTTTGCCTAGCTGTTGCTTTTTTAAGGAAGCAATAGTTGAATTCTTAAATTGAATTTCTCTGGCAGGTCCTTTGACCTTGTCTCTCTTGATGNTTAAGTCACGCCCCCCTGGTTAAAGCCCTGCATGCTGTTAGCTAGCTCTTGCTGATGTGAGTTGAGGCTTGGAGGCAAGAGGCACAGAAAAGCCTTTGTCTCCTTGGAGAAATTCTCAGAGGCGTTGTAGGTTACTTGATCATCCAGAAGGGATGGAGAGGGGTGACTGTATCTCAGGGAAGACAGTCCTTCTGCTGTAGACCTGGTGTGACCAAGGAGCCTTTCTTCAGGTGGGCTTGGCTGAGATCAGCCTAGGATACCTGTTTTGACAGCATCTACTATATTAACATTATGTTTCTGTGCCCTTAGGGTGGCCAGCAAGCTGCCAAAGCCAACCTCCTGCTCCTCAAGAGCTTGCTGGCCCTCCTGGACAACATTAGAAGGAATGTGGCCACCACCAGAATGACATCAATAAGCTGGCCATCTGCATAGGGCCAAACTTGCTCAGCCCAGCTGAGGAGCACATGCTGTCCTCTGATGTCCTGCTGCAGGTGACAGAAATTGCTATGTATGTGGCTCAATATCGTTGGGAGAATCATTTGGAATAATTGCTTGGCATACAGGGTGCTTGGCACTTGGCTCCCTGGGGTCAAGTAAGAGACTTCAAACTCGGGAAACCCCCTCATAGGACTGTAGGACCTTGCAGACTCCCTGGCAGCAGAGGCAACAGAGACCCCCCTGGAGACAGACAGATATTGGAGCCCTAGAGACTGCATCCAATGCACACTCCACTGGCAGAGCAGGGCAGGTGGCTGCTCCTTGGCAACAGGATGTGAAACTATAAAGACACCATTGTATGGCAGGAGGATTGAAGTCTGTTAGAGAAACTGCTAGGGAACTGCTTGGGCAACCTACTAGGTCTGCTAGGAGGAAAGCCTTTCTGTGAGGGAGCTGCATGCACTGAGAAGTCAGTGGCTAGAGACCAGGACCATCAAGAACTGCCATGCTACCTACCTGCCTCCCTGCCAGCCTCCCTGCCTGCTGCCCTGCCCAATGCAGAGAAAGCTGCCGTCCTACCTGGCCCCACTCTCCATCCCTGTTCCAGTCATCCCCACTTAATTACCTTGGTATTTACATCTGCAGCCAGTGAAATAAACCAGTTAGGCACTTGACTCTGTTTGAGGATTAATTCTGTTCTCAAGAGTGTAAAATTAGTTACATTAAAGGTGCAGCTGGGCATCACTCAAAAGCTAAGCTTAGCCTCACCCATCCCCTCTGATATATGAGGACCAACTGGAATGCAAGGGGAGTTTAACTTCTACCAAATTACCCACCATTGGACCGTGACACAGGGCAGGTATGCTCTCTTGACCAGACACCTACAGCCTTCAGGATCACCTGAGCTACGCTGTGCAGAGGTTTCTGGCTGCTTGCTCTACTAAACAAAGTTTCCTGGGAGAGATGCCAGCACGAGCAGCCCCACAGCTGCACAGAAGTGAGGGTCTGGGATGGTAGAGGCTGTCACCTGCTTTCAGCCACCTAGGTGGAAACCAATTTTTTGTTGTGTAAAGGTGGCAGAGCTGCTGGAGCTCCTCAGTGAGTATCATGAAGAACTCTTTGGAGAGAAAGTGGCAGCCCTGGGAGCTGACTGGACAAGGAGTCTCCAGCACCAGGAGCAGAAGCCAAAACATCAGAGGTATGGGAGGGCCACAAAGAGCACTGGCAACCAAAGCCTCCTCCCTCAGAAGGTGAGACTGCTGCTGCAGAGGCAAGCAAGGCCATCCACCAGCCTGCAGCTCTGCTTAAGCACAAAGGAAAGCTGATGCAGTCTGGTCATTCACTTTGTGCAGTGATGCCACCAGAAGTGGTGCAGTTGAGCTGACCAAATCCATACATGGGATCTGCCTTTCAAAGCTAATGTAGCAACTAGACACACAGCTCCTCACCACCTCTTAACTTCTTTATTTCCCTTACAAGTACCTTCAGACACTCCAGAAAGCTGAAGAAGTTGTCCAGAGGAAGGTCGTAAACTGATCTATCTTTGATTAAGAGCAGGACTGGTTCAAGTCTGTCATGGCTTTACCTGTCTAGCAATGTCACTGAATGGAAAGCTTGGCAGGCTCTTCAGAAGAAAGGGGAAAGAGAAAACCAGCTAATGTGGAAGACTGCAAAGGACAGCCAGTCAGGAAGAGGCCAAAGCTGGAGTGAGAGCTCTCAGGGACAAGTGACTATGGAATACAAACAGCCAAGAACTGTCAGGACCTCAGGTATCTAGCTGTCCATCTTTCCAAGGTTTGAACATTCCTCTGAGTCCAGGAAATAATTCTGAGTGGAATAGAGATGGCCCAAGACAGGAAGCATCCACCTGCCTTTGCAAGAAACTGAGCTCAGAAGAAACATTCCACTCCAAGCTTGGCAGAGTTGACTTGAGGAAGCGCCATCTTTGCAAGGCTGAGCAGACGCTTTAGCAAGGTCACAAGACTCACAGTTTGGAGTGCTGTAACCTGCTCAAACCAAACAAGCAGCATGTTCTGCCATCGAACATGGGCTTCTAGTACAGGACAGTAAAGGCTGTTCCTGGTCTAGGTTAGGAAAGGATCTCACCACATCTCCCTGGGGACTCTCTGCAAAGCTCTGCTACCTAGCATGGAGGTCCTCCACATCTCTGCCAACTTCCCATCCTCTGAGGGCTTCCATGTTTTGAGAAGGGGCAAAAGCAACACCATTGTTGCTATCACTATGAGTTCTCCCTCCCTTCCCCTTTGCAGTGGGCTTGCCAAAGAAAGAAACCTTTTCTTGTCCTTGTGTCTCCATCAGCTCTTTCTGACTGTGTCCTTGTAGGCGCCCATTTATTCCTGCTGCTTGGAGCCTCTGCATGAGCTTTGATACCTGAGTCTCAACAGGTATGATGCAGCCCCAGCAGCACCTTGGCAGAGATGAAAAAGCACCAGGAATGGATTGAGTTCTGCCTAGGGAGGGAAGAAGAAAAGTCGAAAGCTGTCGGTAACCACCATAGGACACAGGGGTGACATTGCAGTGCATGTTTAAGAAAGGCCACCAGATGAGACCTTCTGCAGACAGCTTCAAGTAGCCTCACTATCACATGCCCTGAATCTCATGGTGGACTTCATCCAGAAAGCCATCGCAGCAAAACTCACACATTCCAAGAGGTTTCTACAGTACATTGGATGAGACATTGACACAGATGGTAGAGAACTCTTAAGAGAAGAGGTGTGCTACTGGACCTTGTGCTAATGAACAAAGAAGGTCTGGTTGGAGGTTGGAGGCAGCCTTGGCTGCAGTGACCATGAAATGGCGTTTAAGGCCATGCAAGGAAGTAGCAGGCTAGTCAGTAGGCCTGCAGTTCTGGAATTCAGAAGAGTCAAATATGACCAGCAGCCAGTCCAGCTGGCAGTTGGTCACAAATGGTGTTCCTCAGGGCTCAGTGTTGGGACCATTTCTGTTTAATATCTTTATTGATGACCTTGATGAAGACATAGAGGGTATTAGCAGTAAGTCCCCAGGTGACACCAAGTTAGGTGGCAGTGTTGATCTGCACAAGGGTAGGGAGGTTCTACAGAGAGACTCAGATAGATTGGATTGATGGGCCATTGTTAATGGGATGAGCTTCAAGAAGGCCAAATGCCAGGTCCTGCACTTGGGCCCCAACAACCCCAAGCAATGCTACAGGCCTGGAGAGGTGAGACTGGAAAGCTGTCTGGCAGAAAGGGACCTGGGGACTGTAACTGACAAGCAACTCAATATGAGCAAGCAGTGTGCCCAGGTGGCAAAGAAAGCCAATGGTATGCTGGCTTGTATTAGAAATGCTGTGTTCAGCAGGAGTAGGGAGGTGATCGTCCTCTTGTACTCAGCTCTGGTGAGGCCACACCTCAAGTATCATGTTTGGGGCACCTCAATACAAGAGAGATGTGGAGGTGCTGGAGCAAGTGCACAGGAGGCCAATGAAGTCTGAAAGGGCTTGGAAAATAAATCCTCTGAGAAGTGGCTGAAGGAGATGGGGGTGTTTAGCTTGAAAAAGAGGAGGCTGAGGGGAGACCTCATCGCTGTCTACAGCTATCTGAAAGGACATATTGGAGAGGTTGGTGCTGGTCTCTTCTCACAGGTCAATAGTGATAGAACAAGAGGGAATGGCCTCAAGCTGCAACTGGATAGGTTTAGACTGGACATTAGGAAAAAAAATTTTCACAGAAAGAGTGATCAGGCATTAGAATGGACTGCCTAGGGAGGTGGTTGAGTCACCAACCCTGAATGTGTTTAAAAGTCATATGGATGTGGATGTGGTGCTTGGGGATACGGTTTAGGGTGAACCTTGTAGAGTAGGGATATCAGTTGGACTTGGTGATCTTGAGGGTCTCTTCCAACCGAAACGTTTCTAAGTGATCCTATGATTCTGTCTCTTCAGAGACCTACTGGGAGGAGTTCTATGGGTCTGGGCTTTAGAAGACAGAGTGATCAAAGACAGATGATTAATACTTAAGCAACACCTCCTCCAAGCTCAACATCAATGCCACCTCACGAATAAGAAATCAAGCAAAGGAGGCCAGAGATCTCCATATATGAGTAAGGAGCTGCTGGATAAACTCTGTAATTATAATTCTCTGATTCTCTGATAAATTTTACTAGAAATAATTATGTGAAATACAAAGTTCCTGACACTTTATTTTTCATTCCTTCCTTATTTCCATCACTGCAAATCAATAGATGTGGCAGTACTAAGTCACCTGCCTTATGTCTAGGGCAACAGCATCACATTATACAGTGCACCATACCAAGTTGTGGTAAGCCTTATAAACCTTATTACCGTGCACTAGCACACACAGAAGTCATGTGGTAGAGAACGTAACACAGCAGAAATTCTATTCTACTCCAGAAAAAAAATAAAAATCAAACAACAAAACGCCAGCCAACCAACCAAAACCCCCCAAACCACACTTATCTCAAGCATCACTTGTTTTATGTACACACCATACACAAACCATGGTATGTTAGTAAATGCCCTGAGAGTTGCTTAAATGACAGACATGGTTGTGTCCTTGTTTATGAACCTTCATTAAGCCTAAAGACAGCTCTATAAGTTTTGGCCTGAACTGTACACAACTGTTGTTCTAAGAACTCCTTAATAGCAGAAGTTGTCTTGATGAGGTTGTGTAGACCACTTTTATACAAAATGCTGCATTTCCAGTAAAGTCTCCTGATAGACTCTCCTTGATGTCCAATGCAAGCTGGCAGCTACTTCTTTATTCCTATTGTGTTGTGTCCCCACCCTTCCCTATTTCCAAACAGCACAGGGTATATTCCTAACCTGAGGGCTGAGAGGGAGGACTTAGCTTGGCTAGTGACATGCAGATACACTTTCCTGTTTGAGGTTCAGCCTTGCAGAACAGATGAACAAGTGGTTGTCTCTGAGCAACACAAGAGACAACTTCCAGGTACTTTGCACATACAGAGTTGCCTTATCCAGTGCTTCAGCCAAGCCAGTTAAGAGCTCAACAAACTTCTTCCTAAGTAAACAGCTCTTTGCCTCTGAAGACCCTTGATTTTACAAGCCTCTGTTGACATATAAATACCTACTAATGCACCATACACTAAAGAGATCTCTGCTACATTTACTAAAGTAATAATTATCATTGTAATAATTCATTACAATCTGTTCACACCCACAAAGATTCACATGCTATCTGTCACATGAAGGAAAAAAGTTAAAAGAAAATAGAAATAGCAGGAGGTAAGAAAAAAGGGAAAAAAAGAAGAAAGCAAAATAAATTAAAAAAAAAAAAAGAAAAAAAAGTGAAAGAAGGAAAAAAAAAACAACCAAAAAATCCACCCACCACCAACATCCCATGCCATATGAAAACCTACCCTTAAGAGAAAAAGCAGCTTTCAAACACTTAAAAAGTTTTACCATAAACATACGTGTTCTTAATTCTTATAAATGTATATGTGTATTATACAGCGTAACTTACTAACACTAGGATTTATGGGAAATAGGTCACAATTTTTAATTCATTCTGGATGTTTCCATTTCTGGATGTTTCTGGTGAGAGAAGTCTTTCAAAAAGCCTTTCTGCATGGGTGTGACTGCCAAGGATGTTCTGAAAAATATGGCTTCAGCTCCAGAATCACAGCTCTTTCCTCTCTCCAAGAATCACTGCTAAGAGCACTGCATTTCCGTTACTTAAACCTGTTGTGTTTCCAATAAAGCAGAAGCTGAGCAAAAGACATTTATCAAAATTGGCAGCCATTTGGTTTGAAAACCTCTACTGGTTAATATTGCTATGATGTATTGATTTTTTCCTCAGTGGTTAATAAGGGCATGTAGAGCAGCAGGAGCTTTGGCTTATGGTGGCAAAACGGAGACAAATATTGTAATTGGGTTCAAAACCACAGACTTCTACCTATCAAAGACCTATTTCCGCTTATTCTTACTCTCAAATTAAAGCAAACTACATTCCTCTGCAGTAGAAGTAGATGCAAAGTGACAGCTGTATCTGGGGAAAATAAATAAATAGATAAAACACCAAAACCCGACAATTCCTCAAATAAGATTTTATATAAGTAAAATGATGAATGTTGATCATAAATTACATCCTTAAGAACAGAAGTATCTTTTGTTAGGTATCTTCTCAGCACATAGCACTGTTTAGTTTGGGGAAGAGGAGGCTGAGGGGAGACCTCATTGCTCTTTACAACTATGTGAAAGGAGTTTTAGAAGATGTGGGTTGATTTCTTCTCCTAGTATCAAGTGGCAGAATAAGAGGAAATAGTCTCAAGTTGAACTAGGGCAGGTTCAGATTGTGCTGGAGGTTTAGTGGGCACTGTGGTATTGGATTCATGTTTGGACTTGATGATCTTAGAGATCTTTTGGAACCGTAATGACTGTGATTCTGTCTCCATCCACATATATCAGTTCAGAGCTCCAGTGGAAAGATAATCAGCTAACCCCTAAGCAGTTCACTAATACTTAAAAACATGAAACAAACAAACAAACAAAAAATCCAAGGGAAGTAGACCCTTCCCTTTTAATTCAGCAGTGTAGTCTCTAGGACAGCTCCAGAAGTCATCTTCAGCCTTAAGCAATTCACAGCTGCAGACTCCCATCTCTCAAAAGCCTCAGCCATTGGTAGCACACTTTACCCCCGAGACACTGCAAAAAGTTGAAATGTGGCTTCATCAGAAAGGTGGTATCTAGGACATACTTTTCAAGTGAGTAGTTGAGGCCGCTGCTTCATTTATTCATTCATTCATTTCAGCTGTTGGGAATCCAGTGCTTAGACTCCTAAAAATCACAGATTCATTTAGGCTGTAAAAAGGCCAATTAGGTAACCCCACCTCTTTCCTGGCCTGCCTGTTTCAATGTTTAACAACCTTTCCAGTAAAGATGTTCTTCTTAACATTTTTCTAAGCTTCTCGTGGTGCAACCTGAGGCCATTTCCTATTGTCCTGTCTTGTTATTTAAGAAAAGAGACCAACCCCCACCTCACTCCACCTTCAAGGAGTTGTAGAGAGCAATGAGGTCTTCCCTCAGCCTCTTTTTCTCCAGACTAAACAATCCCAGTTTCCTTAGCCACTCTTCACAAGACCTGTTCTCCAGATCCTTTACAAGACCTGTTCTCCAGACCCTTCACCAGCTTCATCGCCCTTCTCTGGACACACTCCAGTACCTCAACATCTCTCTTGAATTGAGGGGCCCAGAACTGGACACAGNAGGTTGTGGCTGCTCCCTCCCTGGAGGTGTTCAAGGCCAGGTTGGATGAGGCCTTGAGTAACCTGTACAAGTGGGAGGTGTCTCTGCCTATGTCAGGGGGTTGGAACTAGATGATCCTTGAGGTCTCCTTCCAACCCTACCATTCTATCATTCTATGATTCTCACTCTCCTGTTCACTCACTAGCTTGCTCTGAATTCCTCTATTTTTTTTGTGCTTTTTCATTGAAGTCTCCTTATCACAACCTGACGGGCTTTGTTTTTCTTTTGCTCCCAATCCTCTTTCCTCTGCCACTGCGGGTATGGTGGAGGGGACATTTGTGAGAGTAGCTGTGTGAGAACTCTGCTGCCAGATGAGTCTAAACCAAACACAGAGCCTCCCTACTCTCAGGTCCATCAACACTTCTACTCAGTTCGATGTCATCTGAAAACTTACTGAGGGTCCCTCATCCAGATCATTGATAAAGGTATTAAAGAGAACTGTCTCCAGTACTGAGCCCTGGGGAACACCACTTGTGGCTGGCCACCAACTGGATTTAACTCCCTTTACCACAACTCTCTGAGCCCAGAGGAACTCCTAGGAACCAAGATGCCCATGCATGTCACAGATCTATCAGCCACATCTGAACTCTAGTAGCTATGTCATGCCCACCCTATGTGTTTTTTTTTTATTTAGTCATCACCGATGCCAGTCCAAAACCAAGATTTTGTAATTGAGCATGTAGCATCTATGAAAAACACTCAGCAGGTAAATATTCCAAGCCTTTAAGTGAAGGCTTTCAAAACTACAGGTATTCTTTCACTGTAGTTTACCCTTTCTATTTTCCTCATTTTTCTGTTTTTTTTTTTTTTTATCTTAGTTTTCCTTCTATCACCTACACTCATTTATTCACTGAATGGCTCATCTTCCATGATCCATCTTCCTTTTCAACCTTTGTTTCAAAACTCTCCTTTTACCTCCTTTTTCAAGAACACTGTAACTGAAATAGAAAATGACAGAACATTTACACATTGCTTCTGCACTCTTAGAAAATATATGAACTTCTGACTGCCCAGAAAAACAAATGGAAATTATTATGAACTTATGATTACAAAAGAAAAAGTCCTATAAGGCTAAACAGCAGTGAGATATTCAGTATTTCTAGACCTTACTTTTATAAAAGAAGACTGCACTTTTGCTGCTTCTCATAGGTAATTTTGATGGAACACCAGCTTGTTTAGACTGATCCTGGTCAAACAAAAATATAAGGAGAAAAAAAAATGAGTATATTGAAATAGACGTTAGAGATTCAATAGCTAAATACTGGGGAATAAAAGACAAATATAAGAGTCCAAATCCCATGTCAAGAGTAACTAATAGAAAGGATGTTACAGCAATTGAGAGACCTTGGACATTTCTTTGGGAATAATTTAATAAAATGTGTAAATTGCAAAAGGCATGAGCCAGAATGTTACAAGCCCCACGGAGAACCTTCCAAGAATTCATAATGCAGAAATAATATGCATTAACCAAGATGAAGATTTAAAGAGCTGTGGATAAGAAAAGAACCTTAGTGCCCAAAAGTGAGTATAACATTCACTATAAAACTAATTAAAGGCCTGTCTCTTTGGTACCCTATTGTAGTACCCTATGTAGTGGTAACACCTTGTTCTTTAGGAGGTCACATATCACAAAAGATGATGTACTCCAGTAAATTTCTTGACTTCAGTGTGATAGGAAGAAAGTAATCTAAGCCAAAGACAATTTGCTAGCAGGATTCAGTGAGGATATTTTAGCAATATCCTTCTGAAATCCAGAACGGGGGGGAGTGTGGAGGTGTGGGGGTGTTAGGGTTAGGTTCTTAAAGTTCAGCTTCAGCAAATGACAGATGAGTTAGATAAAATAAACAGAATGTGACTGAATCTCCATCTAAGAAAGCACCTTTTTTGGGTTAAATTCTGATATTGTCAGTAATAAAAGCACTGCTGCCTTTCTGCAATTATTACATTTTGTTTACAGAGAACTAGCAAATGTCATGTCTCCGAAGGGAAGGAATATAGGGAAAACATGTAAAGATAGAATGCAGTCAGGGAAAAATTTAGATGGGTTAGACTCCAACAATAATCCAAATAAATTTAATATGTCTTACTCTCAATCCTAAGCAGGGCAAGTTAGATTTATTAAAATGTTTTAAAAGGTTATTATATTCATACAAATGTATATATGTAGGTATATTGTAATAACGAACATATCTAGAATATACAGAATATATGTTTCAGTACACAAATAGCTACTGTTCAGATGGATGAAAAACAAGTCACCACACCACAGACTTCTTGTAGCTTTAAGATGCACGTGGATTTACTTGAGCTGTGCATATCTTTAGGAAAAAAAGGAAACTCAGTCTCATTCAAATTTGTTCTTATTTCCAGCCTAACAATGCCCTCTATTTTGCTTCCGCATTTTATATCTAAAATGCAATTGTATAACTAATTAGAGAGGATTTGGAGTTAATTTGCGCTTCATATACAACTGCAGCATTTGGCATTCCCTATGAATTGGATTTCAGAACTGCTGAATTTTGCTAACAATAGTGTATACAGTGCATACATATACATCATGTGCATGGACAGGAAGAATTTCTGGGATCACCCCCTGTCCTCTCCTCACCCACAGATCAAAATCACCTGTACACAGTAGTAAAACCTGCCAGTACACTTGGTATTATTGCTTGACTTTTCTCTGACATTCTTCTTTTTACTGCAATAAATAAAAAACAGCCAAAAGTAATTTATACTCACTCTGAAATTTATATGAGGAATACAATGAAAAAAAAAAACAGGAAGGCACTCTCTCACAGATCCTCCTTCCTACCCACTTCTTGATGTCAAACATGATTACAGTATAGGCCTGAGCTTCCATTAAATCTTACTAAAGCTCACTCAAATGAGGTAAAACTATGGAAAATGCAATCTTCTCTCGAAAATTAGTAGGCTTTTGGTTCATATAATGGAGCTATAAAACATAATGCATGATTTATTGATATTCTCAAAAAAAAAGTCAGCTCAGATATATAGCTGATCTGTTACACAAAGCTTCAGCATCTACAAAGACATCCAAGAACCCATCCTCTCCTCATACAGGTTAACAGTAAAATACAATACGCAACTATGGACCTTTCCCTGAAAATGCATAAAAATCCATATATTTCCTCCTCGGACATACCAATTTTCAGGTTCTGAAGAAAATTATCTCACAGAGGACCATGAAGATTTCAAAATAAGACTAAGTTCCGAATGGAAATCAATAAACTCCATGAAGAGACAGGCTGATACTTCCTTCCTTCCTTAAGAAGCAGCAAGGATTTGAAAAAGGACAGGGCTGATTATAACTTAAAGTCTCAACAATCACACGCCTTTACACATCACAAACTCACTGCAGAACTGGATGTACCAACCAGCTAGCAATGCATTCAACAGATATCTATTAGGGAGTTTTCCTGGACAGGCAAAAATGTCAGAAGCCCTCTTTTAAACTGATCTTGATCACTTTTCTCCTGTCAGTACTTCTAAGTTACTGTCTATCCCAGATTAGATTAGCTTGGTTCCAGAGATCAAGAAATACTCAGCAGATGAATGTTTTCCCCCAGGAGTAGATTATCAGCTTATATTTTCTGTCGGTCATAGAAGTAATTTGATATAATCCTCTCATTAGAAGGACAGAGTGGAGATATGGAATCTGTGCGCAATGAAAAATGATCCTCTTACACTTTGAGGGAAGGCACAGTCCTCCAAAGTGTTAAGATTTCTCTGAAGCATAGCATCTCATCTTTGCAGCGCAGGAGGTTCTACCCCAACACAAGGGGAAACTTCTTTACTGTAAGGGTCACAGAGCACTGGAGCAGGCTCCCCAGAGAGGCTGTGGAGTCTCCTCTGGAGACGTTCAAGGCCTGTCTGGATGCATTCTTCTGCGACCTGAGCTAGATTGTATGGTCCTGCTCTGGCCGAGGGGTTGGACTCAATGATCTCTTTGGGTTCCTTCCAACCCCTGACATCCTGTGATCCTGTGATTATCTCCCAGTGCTTTCTGTGGGCATTAATGACATTGTACATCTGGGAAGAGGAAGATGTGATTTCCTCCCAAACTTGCTACTAATATCACATCTTCAAAAGCTTTTGACTTCAGAAGGGATCATCTGCCTTTTTGATAGACTTGTTTCCTACAAATCAGTAATTTACCTGTAGGCCCATTTTTAAAGACAGATAATTTTGGAAGCAGTGACTTTGGCAAGTATTTCCTAGTGTGGTCAACGGGTTATCAAAAAGCCATTTCACAGACAAGCCAAAACATAAAGTTATTATATGAGTAAGAGGCACCAGGAGCCATTTGAAAGCCCATGATGCAGCAGAAACCAAGAATAACGTTGCTGCGAAAGTCTTTATAGAGGAAAGTTTAAAAAAACCCAACAACATAAAAAAAAAAAAAATCTTTTCAGTACTCAGTGATTCTCATAAGGATTTACCTTAGCTCAAATTTTCAAAAACAGAACATGGGAGGTGATACAATGTAAGGTAAAGGATATATTTGTCACTAAATATGCAGTGCTTTTACTATCAACATTTGATCTGCCAGCAAGATTTCTTCAGAAATTAGGAAATACTCTCATTCTGTTCCAAATCTGGAGAAATCTGAACCCAAGTCCTCTCTTATGCAAAAGCAGCTAATCAGGTCAGAAACAAAGCAAACAAACCCCCTTTGCAAGCCTTACATTTATTTGGCTCAAATCTCTTCAGGATCAAATTCAACACCAAAGCACCCACCAAGTATTTTAAGTGGGGTTTTTTTTTGTATCAATTCATAAAATATTATTGGATTAAATTTGAGCTTTGGCATCTTACGGTGACTTAAACAGATGGGTTTAGGAAGGAAGAGTGGGAAGATAAGTCCTAAGCATACAGTTAGGACTTGAAATACCAGTCTCCCATTGCAAAAAATGCTTACACAAACAAGAATAGTGAGACACTGAAAAATATGTGGGGAAAAAAAATGATGAATAGAAGCTGACTCTTTCTCCCTTACAAATTTCAAGTTCCTTTGCTCAAGGAAAGGATTTTTTCATTTGAATAAAGAATCAAATGATTCCATTTTCTCAGTCCTGAGTTATTAGCTGCCACCACTGTAACAAAGTTCTCTAACTACTGTGAAGTGAAATCCTATTTCAGTAACATACGAATTTTCTTTAATCAGAGGTATGCATATAGAAGGACAGACTTTAAGTGCTATGACTCTTGCTCTAAATATCAAGTGATTAATTTTCACTTTTTCTTCAAAAAACACAAAAGAGGACCCAGTTCAACTGAATACTCGTCACAGGTGATCTGAATGTGATGTTTCTGAATGAAGAACATCCATTTTTCTTGGTGAACCTACTCTTTAGTAATCATTCCTTTGTACACTGAACACATACATCATCAATCAAAACCAGAAAAACCCTACCAAAAAAAAAAAAAAAAATCAAACCAAAACCCACACAAAGACCAAACAACTCCGAAGCTATTTTATGATAGGTTAAGTGTTACAGCTCTTTCAAGTCATGACCTGTTAGTGCTGAACTGGTGACTCAAAGGAAATAAATTACCCCATGGTACTCAGATGATTTGACCTTAGAACTTTGGAATGTTTTTTCAGGTTTCAGGTTTTGTGTACAAAACTCCTAAATGCACATGTTTTAGCAGTCCCTTTCCAGTTTCTTTTGTTGCACAGAAAGACATCTGTTCTGTAAAAAAAAAAAAAAAAAAAAAAAAAAAGAAGAAACAAACAAACCCAGCAACAACAAACACACTGACCCCAAGAAAACTGCCTAAAGGCTAGAAAATTACCTTTCACAACCTTCAGAGTTTCAGATTAAAAGCTACCTTATGACGGCTACAGGAAACATCTCTTTTCTCCTTCCATAAGAATAACCTAAGTTTGATCTCTCCTGCCATCATCAGGCAAACCAACAAGAGGAACAGCATGCAATGCTACAATAAAAAGCATTACTTCACTCTCTCAGCTTAGTTTTTTTCACTTACTCCAGTAAAAAAAAAAAAAACAAAAACAAACCAAAAATCAAATAAACAATGCAAGGTAAAAATTAAAAGTCAAAGCTCAGTGACTGTCAAAATCCATGCACTTAGAAATCTCAGCTCATTAAGAGGTCATCTGATTAGAAATGTATCACTGAGACATCAATAGTTTTAGCTTGATCTCTGCATATGGGTTTTTTTTGCCAATTTGGCTAGGTGTTTGAAAATATAATCAACTGGCTAAACAGAATTTCAGCTAAGATATATGCCTTAATTATAGGAACTTCAAACAAGTTGCCAGCTTGGCTCATATAAGAAAAACATTTTCCAAATTGAATTAGAATATTATGCCATTGCCTCATTAGTACTGCAGTTAAAATGCATCACTTGGGTTAAAAGAAGCAAATGTATTGAAAGACTTGTACAAAAATCCAAAGAAAAACAACTCAATTAATGTAATGAAAATCTCAAGAGTTTTAGCAAATTGTCGGATACAAAAAGGTGGTAAGTAGCAAAATGTTGGCAAGAGAATAATCCTAGGAGAAATGTTTTCTGGTTTATTCTTCTTTTCTAAGCCTCTCATTTTAAACAGTTTTCTGTTGAGAAAGAAAACCACTTTCCTTCCACATTTCACTGTTTCTAGTTATGATTTTTAGAAATGCCTTATGGTCCTGAATGCCTAGATTTAAGTGTTTACTTTGAGAGACATTAAGGGAACAAGGTAAGAAACCTATAGGTATCCAAGAAACACAAAGGCACATAATCATCAGTTTTCATATTGTGTACCTAAAATTACTCAAATTGATCTGACTTACTCCCAAACGACTAATGATCTACAGAAAGCAGTTTGAAATTTGAAGAAAATCTCCAAAGAAATAAAAAAGTCTAAAGCTGATATAGAACGATAACAAAACAGAAAAAACAAATCAGCAAGGTTTTAAAGAGTTATTTCAGACACTGCAATCAATCTTAAGAACTCTGATGCATCAGTGGTGCACACTCTTGATATTTGCTACAAGCTAATGTACAGAAGTACCATTTTCTAAAGTGTAATTGTGTAAAGCATTTCTAAAAGAGTAATAGAAGACTTTCAGGTTTTCCATCAAAGCAAATCTAGTGAGAAATGAAATGTACTTCTCTGAAAATGAGAAGATTCTGTCACATTAGGCACCACTGCCCTCTTCAGTCAGGCAGACATAGATTTCATATACTTTGTATAGAGAAATTTCCTTGACGATTTCTCACTAAAGTACTGAAAAGACAACCTTTATTTTTACTTTAAAGAATGTTTTCATCATAATAGCATGCTGTGATGCAGTCTTCATTCATGTAACAAAAATAACTAATTTGCTGTACATGGTTTGACACCTGGTATAGAATCATAGAATCATAGAATGGTAACGTTGGAAGGGACCTCAAGGATCATCTAGTTCCAACCCCCTGCCATAGGCAAGGACACCTCCCACTAGTACAGGTTACTCAAGGCCTCCTCCAACCTGGCCTTGAACCCCTCCAGGGAGGGAGCAGCCACAACCTCCCTGGGCAACCNGCCCAGGTCCCTCTGGATGGCATCCCTGCCCTCCAGCAAGATGACTGTGCCACACAGCTTGGTGTCATCTGCAAACTTGCTGAGGGTGCACTCAATTCCTCTTTCCATGTCACTGACAAAGATGTATAGATGCATGTGCACTATGAAGACAACATACAGTTCTTTACATACTTAATATTTTCACTCATCCATGTACAGATTTGAGAAACGTGCTCCTTTTTCTGTGGAAAGACCACATCACAAAGAAAATGAGTGACTCCTGGTTTTCTTTGACTTCATACCTGAAAGGGCCTGAAAGTCAGCACATCTTTTCCTGATATTCCCTATGTAGTAAGTAATAATGCATGACTAACACTGAAATTTTTTTCTTAAGGTGAAAATATACATAGCTTTCCACACAAGCTAGCATAACAACAAACACCAGGTAAAACCTTATTTTTTTCTTCCCAACAGAGGAAAATACAAAAAGCCGTTATACTTCTCTGAGCTCCAATTTCTTCCATACATATATATATATATATGTATATATATAAAAATAATAGTAATATGCTGTATTAATTATCACCATCTCATCACTCATTTTTCATCTCTCCACATGAAGAGATGGAGAAAATTCAGTTATTATGTGGAATAATGTCATACTAAGAGGGGACTACTATCTGAGGTTCTGAGCAACCTTGAAACAAATCATTAGAGCAAAAATAAAATTGCACAGCAGCTTATCTCCAAGAGCCAGCAGAACACAAAATCCAACAAGACACTCTGCTCATGCACATCTAATTCCCCAACATTTCCTTCTGCAGTAAGCTATCCAGATAGATACATCATCATGCTTGGCACAAAAGTCAGTAAGTTCTCTCTATATCGGGTTCTAATTCAGAGGTGCAGGAATCACAGAAGCAGTACACTTCACTGCACCAGACTTCAGAATGCACAGTATTTATCCTTACATGCTTAAATTTGCATATGGGAGAAGAAAGGCCTTGAATCAGCTCATTAGAGCTCATTATAGGAAGTTATAATATCTATTGGCCAACTTTGGAGAGTTCTTGCACTTTCATTCAAAATGGCATCACAATCTCACTAGCCTTGGATAGCTTCTCTGCTTTGCAGACAAAAAGGTTCAGCAACATTAAAGCTGTCCAGGTTCAATCATTCTAAAGCATATTTTTCTTAATTCGACTACTTCGGAACAAGTTCTTTACTATGAGAGTGGTGCAGCACTGGAACAGGTTGCCATGGGAGGTGGTTAAGGCCCCTTCCCTGGAAACATTTAAGGTGAGGCTTGATGTGGCCCTTGGTGGCCTGTTCTAGTGGGGATGTCCCTGCTGACTGCAGGGGGCTGGACTGGATGACCTCTAGAAGTCCCTTCCAGCCCAGCCCATTCTATGATTCTATGAATCTATGATTCTTACCTTAAAACATTAACTTGGACTCAGAAGAAATAGAGAGTTATTTTGTGTTGTGCTGCCAACATTACTAATTTCCTTACAGCAAATCACAAGCTGAGGTATCACAGGAGCTTGGTACAATGACTGCTCAGACAAGCTCTGACAACTCAGCTCAGATACAGCAGCAGAACCTCATAGTCCAGTTCTGTAGGATACTCCTATCCCTACAATAAGTCCAAAGGTATCTCCCAGCTCTGGTAAGGCTTTTAGCTTTTGTGTGACACTGTGAACACACCAAATCCAAGCTTACTGGCATTATCTCTGTATGAGATGCATGTGGCACAACATTTTCAAGCCAAATGTCATTTAAGCACTACAAGAAATCACGCATCACACACTGACTGGTTCCAGAATGCAAGGTACAGTAAGAAGAATATTAGAGAAATTTGCAAGTTGCACCAGGGGATGTTTAGGTTGGGTATTAGGAAAAATTTCTTTGCTGAAAGAGTAGTCAGGCATTGGAACAGGCTGCCCAGGGAAGTGGTGGAATCAATGTCCCTGGAGGTGGACACAACACTATGGGATGTAATTATGATGATGTTAGGTCAGTGGTTGGAGTCTATGATCTTAGAGGTCTTCTACAACTGAAACAATTCCCTAACTCTGTTTGCAGTATCAAGAATCAAAGATAAGCTGTCCTGTAGCACACTGAGGTAGTTCATGTGCAAATGCCAAGGAAGAGACCATTCCTCAACCTTTCCACTTGTAGTCAGATGCACCACAGTTTCAACTACAGTCTGTGCAAACATGAAAACACATGTACACTGTGACCCTTTAACTCTTTTAGTCCTAACTACCTCTCTTTTTTGCAGTATGGCATCTGTTTGTCAGCTTTCTTTTGTATACGTCCTTCATTAAGATGCACTCCAGGCATATTTGTTCAATCTCTCAGAAATACTAGCCAACAAAAAGTAGTTGGTAAATGTTAAGACAACCCCCATGTGAAAAGTAGTTAATAAATGTTGAGAACCCCCATGTGACAGAAATACTTTTATTTTTATCACAGCTGCATCTGTATATAATAGATTCTAAAACTGCATCTCTAAATCATTTATCTCCCTTTTCCCCCTCTTTCCCATGACTTGTTTCATAGTTCCAACTACTCACTGAATGCATTTGTCTCTACTCACTTCTACCATTTTTATATGTAAAATATGGTTAGGACAAGCAAAAATACCCATTAGGATATGATTCCAAGAGAGACAGCTTAGGGCTGGCACAGGATGGCAAAAGAAGAAAATGTTATTCTTTTATAGTTCAGCTTAATATTCATTTGATGTTTCTATGACAGAAAAAAAAAAATCAAGAGGTTCGGAAATTAAAGTGTGTTTTATCTATGGATCTGAAGTTATCATTTTAAGTTGTTATATATATTAGGACTTCCCTGCACATACTTTTCCACTCTCTAAAGCAAGTCATCCATCTACCCTTGGTATTTGTAAGGGCTTTTGCATGATATAAGCAGCTTTGTAAGAAAAAACAAAATACCAAACCAAACACAACAAACCACAAACTCTCACAATGCTACAATGAAAACTAGAAAACCATTTTGTGGCTTTCTGGTCCATCAGACTATACCCATCAGTAAAAATACTCAGTAAATCTATTTCCAGAAAAACTTTCCAAACAACTTTTCACCCCGGGAGCCAGACGTATCTCTGACGTTTCAGAAACCTGAAACTCATTTTAAAAATGAGCACATGATAAAAAGCTTCTTTTGCCATTATTCTCTCATATTTTAGAAACCAGCAATAAAGTCAGAACTGCTTCACGTCATTCTCTGAGAATCTGAAACGGGGCTAAGTGAATTGTGCTCTTAATCACCACATTTTACTTGGATCAATAAAGTTGATCTAGTTTGAATTTCAAAGAATAGCTTATCTGTAGTTCAGTTTCCTCTTTTTCACTGAAACTAAATGCATAGAAGATACTACTCATGTTTACCACTCATGTTTACTTCGCAGTGCACGGCGCTCCTTAAGACCACAGGAAATGACTGACAGCATCAGGCCAATGGATAACACAGTATCCATTTCTTCTGCCTTCAAGAGTGGCACAAGAAGATGTCATTTAGAGATCCAACACAATCTGCAGTTATTCCCCTGTAGAAGTCTATTCAACAGAAATCCACAGCCCTTGTCCTCATCCTTGGGACTGCAGATTTAATTTTACAGCAGTCTTGTTCTCTTACTGTCATGACTAAGGAAGCATCACTTTCCAGAGTATCTGAATTATTTCCAGAGTATCTGACTGCATCTTGCTTTTCCCTCCATATGTGCTTCTCTGTCACTTTTTTCGTATGAGCTAACATGGCAAACTTTCATCATTACTTTCCAATTCTGCCTTTCAACATGTTGAGATTACCTAATAGCTGTAAAACAGGAGAAGCCTGGTGGGGAGTAGGGTAGACAACACAAGCAGCAAGGCCAGGTCTAGCGATAAGTGTGCTCTGTCTCCATGATCTGTGCATTGGCAGACTGTTATAGAAGTTGCCCCATGGACCAGAAAGAATACACAGCTACATCCCACTCAATTTTTCTCAGTATCACCTGTAGTCATGAATCTGCCACCCTTCTCAGACTGAAATTTAGGGTCACAGAATCATTTTGGTTAGAAAAGACCTCTAAGGTCATGAAGGACAATGATGACCCAGCACTGTCATGGCCCTCAGTATCCCACTTAGACCTCTTTTAAATCCTTTCAGGGATGGTGATTCCATCACTTCCCTGGCCAGTCTGTTTCACTGTTTAACAAACCTTTCACTAAATAAATTTTTCCTAATGTCCAACCTAAACCTCTCCTGGTGCAACTTGAGGACATTTCCTCTTGTCCTATCACTTGTAACCTGGAAGAAGAGACCACTACCTCACTGCAACACCTTTTCAGGGAGTTACATACAGTGATAAGGTCTCCCCTTAGCCTCCTTTTCTCCAGACTAAACAAACTCAGTTCTCCCAGCTGCTCCACATAAGACTTGTTCTCTAGACCCTTCACCAGATTCACTGCCCTTTTCTTTGTACCCACTCCAGCAGCTCAGTGTTCTTCTTGTAGCGAGAGGCCCAAAACTGAAGACAATGTTTGTGGTGCGGCCTCACCAGTGCCCAGCACAGGGCACAATCACTTCCCTGCTCCTGCTGGCCACATTATATCTGATCCAGGGCAGGATGCTATTGGCCTTCTTGACCAGCTGGGTGAATTTCAAACTGGCACATCCTTCAGTCGTTCCTTATAGTCTTGCTAAAAATTAGCATAAAAGGGAAAGCAAGGATCTATTAAAAGTTTTCACTGTTTGCATATTGCCTTAGTAGTAGACGTTTCATCATTGCTAAGTAAAACTTTTGTGTTATTTGATTTTTGCTTAAGATGAGATTTTCAGAATGGTTAGGGGCATGAATGATTCAAATGTGTGCCTAAGAGGAATGCCAGATATATCTAGATAGAGCTTGAAATAAACACACACACACAAAAAAAAAAAAAGAAACAAGAAAAAAGCTTTTGAAAGCCTATTCTCATTTTTTATGTCATAAATAACATTTTGTCCTATCTTTATCATTCAGTATTATATATTTCTCTTGCCATTTAAAGTCTTGCACACTCTGTGATCAATAACTTTTGCTAGCACTGAAATAAAAAGCAAGTTTCTTTCCACATTGCAAGTGCACACACACAAATATGTGATACATTCACATACCAACATAACTACATACTTGTGATCAGGAATCACACACACACACACACACATATACACACACACACACATACACACACACACACACACGTTAATTTGTGACAGAAAAAAACACAGCTTTTAACTTGATCTATATATTTTCCTTTCTGAATCAGTGTCACAACAAAGACTCTATAGCTTCAGTTAATATTATTCCTTGCAACTACAGCACATGTATCAGGTGTCTCTGAAAATGCGTTTATGAAAAGCCAGAGGCACTGTTCTAAATGACACTTTATAAATTAGCCACCAACTGACCAATACTGTTGGATTTTGAAAGTACTGCACAGTGA
>WBNM01012155.1:0-26812 GCA_013399055.1 Ramphastos sulfuratus
TACTGTGATACTGTGAAATTTGAGGTCCTTTGGCAGTGATGCATTTTACAGGTTTGGGAGACTGTTAAGACTGTTTAGTGTAGTCACTGCTAGGGAAAGCTGATACTTTGGTGGAGTTGTGGCCTCTCTTAGGGCACCTATGAGTTTTTGTAATTTGTATGTGTGTTTAGACTTAGGGTAATGGATCCTGAATGCAGTGTGTATACCTTTGCTATTAGGGTCTTCATAGTTCTATGAAACAAGGATTGCTTTAGGAAAGTCTAGCAGGTTGTTGGAAAATAATACCTCCAAGAACTTCTAATTAAAATGATGGTTGCATTTCAATACAGAAAACACACAAAACATTACTGGGATCCAGTGTCTTGGTCTTATGCTTCTGTCAAAAAACATACCTGAATAGCAGTCACAGTTACGTTTGTTTGCAGACTGCCAATATTGAGCATGTTTTATGCCTTACTCAGGTATAGTATAGTACCTGAGTAAGTAGGATGCCACAAGCCAGAAAAAGGACTCATTAAAACATGCTAAAACCCAGTTTTCTCCAAAAGCAGATTAAAAAAAAAAAAAAAGTCTAGCAGTGTGATTCATACAGTCCTATAAATTTATAACAAGTTATAATTTTATAACTCATTATAACTTTATAACTTGTTTTATAACATGAGTGCACCATCATGTGCCTTTTCCAAGAAAACCTTCTCTTGTCTTTGTGAGAGCTAAGTGGTTAATGAAGAATCCATTGAGCTTTGTCCTTAATGAATTGCATTTGAAATTCTGGGAAATTGGAGTTTTGTTGTCTTGGTCCTGTTCTGTTTACTGTTGTGGTATTTGACATGAGAAGTTCTGAAAATAGATGATTTGCAGAAAGTCTGTCAAGGCAGATAGAGTGTCTAAAATTATGGAAGTGTGATATGTCTTGCCCAGATCAACATATATCTGAGTATCACACGGGATCTTTTTGACTAATGGAAATCACCTTACATCAAAAGACTGTACTGTAAGGGCATGTAGTTAAACTACCTGATAATTTGTCCAGAGTTTTCAGAGAATTTATTGTTATTTACATTAACCCCTAAGGGAAGACACTGCTTAAGCACTTTATGCACCTCCAAGTCTAGCTTGGACTCCAACTGACTAGACTGAAATGCTTTGTTAAACTGCTGTCTTTTAGTCACAGTTAATATTAACCATAAGTGTGTTTTGTTCTTTTTCCTGTCTCTTATCAAATTCTCTCCTTTTTTCAGGAAAAAGGACTTGGAACTAAGTGAGATTCCAACACCAACTCGTGAGATTACGATTTTTGAGCAGCCAGAGCTATTTTACTTCATCATTTTCTTCTGGGTGCTGGTCTACTGCCTTTTGCTCCTTCCACAGCTTCTTAGCAACAAAGTTTGATCTCTGTGAGGTGTGGAAAAATAAAGGATGCTGGCTGGATTGCTTTGTGTATCTGCATATGAATATGTACCTTCAGGTGAAGCACAAACAGAAATGTAGGACCTGGTATTTGTGTGTTTTATCAGGTTGTTCCTTAATTCCTCTGCTGTTGTGCTCTGACAGTGTCTAGGCACATTTTATATGACGATAATTGTGTACATATATATAAAAATTACCTGATTTAGTAGACGCGATTTTGTACATTTGTGCCTTGCTTTATAAGATGCTAAATAAAACCAGATAATTATCAGTAGAAATATTAACAATTCAGAGCTCTAGTCTTCAAAAATAATTCTTCTGGATTCATTTACTTATGTAGGGTCTGACAGCTGTGGAAGAGGGGTGATGTTGAACTTGCCCATGAATCTGACTCACCTGCAGGGGCAAGGCTAGGAATGCTTTTTCACATTTTCCATGGAATTCTTTGACAGAGCTAGAGACAGAGCAGAGCTGCAGGTGCTGGAACACACTTACCCCAGTAATTATAATTCCTATGGCAATCCAGCAGAGCAACAAAATCGAGATGAGGAGTTTATTTGTGTAGGGGAGTCTGGTGCCTTTAGGATTTAAATTATTCTTACCCTGCCCTTCTCATTATGTTTAATTTGCAGGAATAGGCTGGATGTGTAGAAACATGGAGAACATACATGCTAGCTGCTTCTTAGGAGGGAACATACAGAAATCTCAGCCCAGAAACTTCTGTAGAGAATACTGAAGAAATAGACCTTTGATATGTTGCTGATGTTGGCCATCTTTGAAAAGATGCTCAGGAAGGTTAATAGTTCTATCAGGAACAGATACTATGGTTTTAGTCTTGCTTTTGTAAAATGTATCTGACTACTTCTGAAGCTGCTTTTGCTTTTCTTTGCTGCTTTTAGGTACCATGTCACATGAAGATTCCTTAGTTCAGCTGAAAACTAAGCCAGGGCAAAGATACACCTTATGCTAAAACAAAATACATAAAACTTATAGCCACATGTTGCAACTTTCATTTGATATAAATTAGGAAAGCCTTCCTTTACTGAAGCACATAAAGACACATCATAATATAGGACAATTTATTTGCAGGTATTTAAAACCTGTTTGTAGTCATGTTATCTGATAGGGTAATCATTACTCAAGCATGGGTAAGGCAATCCAGGGTAGAGAGTAAAGAGTGATTATACTGGTATAGTCAACTGTGCATGAAGAGAGGCTGAACTCTTCAGGAGGTTTGCCATTACTTGGAACTGCAAAAAATTGCATCTGCATAAAAGCAGCAGCATTGCCCATTTAAACTGACTTGTGCATGCCTGAACCTTTTCTTCCACAATGCAAGGTCCAATCCCTCAGTGCAAGTGCCCTTGCTTCTTGCTGATCTTTGTGACCTATTCTGAGCTTAGGGTCTAAAAGCCTGACTGTGAAGCATTTGCTATGGCAAACCCTGTTTTAGCTTGCTGGCTAGATGACTGCCTTGAATTAAGGGAGGTTTTAAAGTCTGGTGGGGAATCTTACCATCTATCCATTTTCCAACAGAAATGTGCACTATCTGAATATGGACCTTTCTCCTGATTTTTTTGCCTAGGTTTTTGAAAAATGCTGAGCTTGAGCTGACTGCATTTGGTACTTAAGATTTAGCAGCAGAATTCAGATACACTAGAGTACTAATCTGTTAAGACCCCTTCTAAACCCTATTGTTGGCCAAATGTGTGCGTAGCAGAGTATTGTCAAGTGTAAGTGTCAGGGAGTGTTTGAGGGTCACTGGATAAAGGATGTTTGATATTCCCAGAAGCACCATTAGAGACTGAGAGACAGCTGTTAACAGGATGATTCAATGTTACTGTAGTTGTGTAACTTTACTGCAAAGCATTTCGTTGTGATTTTACAGAAAGTACAAAGAAAAGGTATTCTATTAAAAGGGAACCCTGCTAAACATAAACGGGGCAGATGTCTTAGAGTTGAAGAAATGAGTTAAACAGCCACATAATCTACAAGCTGAATTGAACATAGCTTTTTCTAAACTGTAGGAAATGATCAGTGCAAAAAGAGCAAGCACAGATTACAGTAAAAAAAGACAATCACTTTTTAATGCCATGAATATTTTTGATGGATTGAGCTCTAAAAGGTATTTTTATTGAGTTTCTAGATTGTAATGAATGTGTCTACAGAATTTTATGCAAAGCTTGAAAGTTCAGCTGTTTTAAAATGATTTTTTTATATAGCAGCGATTATTTTATCTATATATTTAATAGAATGATTTTAAGAGTACCTGTAAAAATCTATGTATGTGATAGGATTATTTATTAATAACGACTCGTGAGAATGAACATTCAGCTATGCATCAGCTGTGTCATCCATTTGGAAATGGAAACTGGGATCAGGAGAAGAGTTTTTATTGAACAGTATACCTGAAAAACATCAGAAGTGATTGAATGCAACTGTGTGATTCTTAAAGCTGCATAGCAGTATGTCATTTTGTGATGTTAATCTTTTAGCAAAAGTTGCAAAATATACCAAGCGATTAAGCTACTTTCTTCCATTAAAGCTTCCTGAGGCTGAAATTTCTACATGTTGATATTTGCTGTCTAAACACAGTTAACTCCTTTACATCACCTGGAGACTGTCAATTTATTCCAACTCAGTATGACTGCAACTTCTTTATCCAAGAAATGCTCCACTGAGTTTATCGGGGCCCCATGCAATACCCAGAAGGGTTTTTTAAGAGTTTCCTGCACCAGTCCCCAGAGAATCAGAGCTTTAGAGGATTATTCTGGCCACTGTATTTGGTATCATATTCATCCATCTAACAAGATAATAGTTCTTATAGTGCATTATCACTTATCACTAGCTTTAAGTACTTGGAGACCCTTCTTGCCAAGCTCAAACTTGAATGCATCCAGTGATGTGTTCAGTTCCTCTACTTCTGTGGAAGTCAATACAGCACCTCTGTGTGCTAAGCACACACTACAGGATCTGGCCCTGAGGACACTTCAGTCGATGTTAATCCCATAGGCCAGGAAGTAGCTGAAGCCTATGCATTGCCCTTAGCACCGGATCCCCTCAAATCCAACGTACACAAACAGTTACACTGACTTCAGTAAGCCCCCTTGTGTGCATAGCATTTGTTTGCCTAAATTCTGCACAATCAACCCTCTCTTTGTTTTAGGAAGGTAACACCCACTTCCATTTTTGATGCAAGAGCACAGCAGTGGGAAATGAGTGGCTGGAAGACAAGGGTGAGATTACAGCCTGGAATGTGGCTGTAGAAGTTCCCAAACCACCACAGCTGAAACCTTTTACCCTGACAATAGATTGCCTGCTGTCTTCCATTCAGCTAACAGGTAGTGGATCTGAATGGAGGCAAAAAAACCCAAAGTTTTTGCATTTCCATATTGTGCCATTTTTTGTGAGGTAAATAATACCTAATTCTTTGAGTCAGCCACTGTTAACAGTAATTTGTAACTGCCCAACTTACTGTGTCTAAACAGGACTTGCAACATGGCTTGTCCCGAGCTTGTGAAGTGTATTTGCACATTAAATGATACAGGAAAGTCATACTCTGAATGGCATATTTTACTTACTCTGTCCATCACTTGACTCAACTCTTCCACTCAGTGGCACTGTTGATGACTCTTTTCCAGACAGCTGCTACTGGTGATGTTGGAAAACAAGAACTGTGCTACTTTCTCGCTGTGCGGAAACTGTCTCATTTTCTGTGTCTGGAACACAGAATGGGCTTCTGTGTGATTCATACACTTCTTTCTTCAGGAAGAGATTAGAAGGGGCAGTAAAAGTAATTTTACCTTGGTAAGAAATACGAAAACCTACCATTCTAAGAAAGGCCTTCACTGCTGTGTTCAGGTCAAGTAATATTTTATTCCTAAAGTAGATTCATTCCTTGCACTGGGCCTTTGTGGGATCTCTGATTCACAGAATACATTTGCTCAGCGTTCAAGGACCTGTTCAAACAGGGGGATCCTGATCCACAGCCATTCCTAGACTGTAACATAAAATCACCATTGTTTAGTTTGAAATGACTGGTCTGATTGAAACCACAAACTTTCCAATTATATGCTACTCGGGGTTTTTTTTTGAGAGAAACAATGCAGTCATTTTTAAATGCCAAATAGCTCAGACAATTCAAATAAGGATTTTTATTTTAATAAAAAAATAATTTTCTTTTGTCTTGAACAAAACAGTTCAGCAGGCATACCACTTTGTGCTATTGTACTCTGCTGTGTAAAGAGCTGAAGAAAGTGTTCTACCCTTCCTGTTAAAGTTCTTCAGTTTAAAGTGCAATCTGTAAAGTACTAGTTTGCTGAAGAGTTAATGAGAGACTGTTATCTTGGAGAAATAATTTGTAAGTAAAGAATGTAGTATTTAAAATACATGTTCTCTTTGGCAAGTGGTGAGGAATGGTGGTTACTTAAAGAACAAATGCTGGGGGAATTTGGTATCAAAAGACACACTGAAGGAAATGCATTTTTGTGTACTTTCAAATACATTTCTTCTGAATGCTTTCAATCAGTGGTATGTACTGGATGTTTGCACTTGTTGCTCAAAGCTAATTTTTGTGAGAAAGAAATATATTATTCTGTATAGTTGGTACATTAGAAAAGAAAATGTTTTTAGAAACTGTTACGCTGTAATAAGAATAGTATTTACTAGTGAATAGTTCCACTTTATTTTATAAAGTGTTCAATTTTGAAATAAATGGACAGGCTTCCTGTATATCATCTGCTATCTGTGAGTTTGTCCTTGTCCTTTTGAGAAAAGATCTTCAAACACCTAATTTCAGGAGAGATCACCATTTTGTTCTTTCTTACTTTATTTATTTATTTATTAGTATATATTGTATGTATTATTTAATTATTGATTTTCATGCCTAGAAATTATGTTAACTTTTAAGCAGAGGAGATCTCAGTAAAGAGGGCAAATTCAAAAAGTGCAGTGTTTCCCCACTTAATTTTGGTAGGCAGTAAGACAATATTCATAATGCTGTTGAGAATTTGGGATATTTGGATCCAGTCATTAGCAGTACTCACTTTATAGATTCACATAATAATTTGGGTTGGAAGGGACCTTTGAAGGTCATCTAGTTCAACCTCCTTGTTACAAGCAGGACCATCTTCAATGAGATGAGGCCACTCAAAGCCCTGCCCAACCTGACCTTGAATGTTTCCAGGGATGGGACATCTATCATCTCTTAAAAATCTCTAGATACAATTTGAGACCAGTCAATTATACTAGTATAATTAGCAATACTTAAGTGGAGAACAAAATGCTTGTGATTTTTAAAAAAATTAGTTTAATTTTTTTGCAAATGACCACGTGGTTAGGAATTTGCAAGTGGAATGAGAGGGGGAGGTGAATTTCAAATATGCAAGATGGGTCGCCTCAGAATGTGGAAGTAGAGTAAGCTTTTACAAGAGCATAGGATTGAAACTTTAGTTCAAATTCAAACGTGATAAGAAAGGAATTGTTTTATTTGCTTTCTATTAACTGCTCTGGGATAAAAGTAATTTTGATAGAAACTGCAAAAATAATCTCCCTCGTTCTTGCTGTGTAAACACTGGTTTTGTATCTTAAAGGAGAAGCATTTGCAGCATAAGAAACATACTCCTCTGGATCATTACAGCAATGGAGACATGCCCAAGGTTCATTTCAGATAAGGAACCACATGCAAGTATGCACACCAAGTACCAACACTTCAGTTGTGTGAGAGCCCAGACCCCCTGAGGATAACCTGTGGACATCATGCATATGTTCTGGTTGGTACTGTTGTATACTGAAACGTTTGTTCTCTCTTCAAGGCTTATCTTACCTGATTTGTAAACAAAAGCCATCAGAGGCAGGAGTACTTTCAAGCTGCTGGATAAGTAACAACCAACCCTTCAACTCGAGCTGTGATTTTTATTAAGACACCAAAATACAGCAATAATCTTGAGCTGCTGTTTTTATTGATGCTACAAGGATGATTTCTGATAGCGTCATTTGCAGTAATTCATGAAATGCCTTCTATCAACACACTCTATTCTTTGGTTAGATGGTACAGTTCTCTGTTCTTGACAAACTCTACACATTACCTTGGAATATCATATAACATATGACCAGAGGAAAATGTGTAGCTCCATCTGCTGTACATACTTTGAAATTATCATTTTGGCATTACTTTTTCATGGCTGATCTGTACCCTGGATAATTGATTTTGATTTATTACTTTGCTGAGGGGTGTTTCCTGTATGCTACAAGAATGAGCATAATTACAGCATCTATGTAATTCAACGTTCAGATGCTGAAAAGTGGTATTTATTGATTCTTTGGTAGAAAGGAGCATGAAAAAGTGCATATCTAAGGACACTGGGAACGCTTGTTAATTATTGTATGATACATCTTTTGTACTGTCATTGCAGCTGCTTGTGAAATGCAGATACTACATGACTCACTTAAGTCAGTGATGAGTGGGAAGAGATTCCCAGTTACACTTCTGGTAAGTGACAGCTTTCCACAATCAGAAACAGCAATGTTTTTTGAGGCAGTAATTGTCAAGTCCCTGTGTAGTAAAGAGTTAATCTGTTGATGCACCATTTTATATTCTCATTTTACAAGGGAGACCAAGAGTTTAAAGAGGCCCAAATAACTCCAAAGCAGTTAAAAATACTGAAGCTTCTCTTGCACTAGAGAAAAATATCTTTATTCTGAGTTCCAATGTCTGGGTCACTGAAGTGTGAAAGCCTGCAAAGAAAAAAAATTAAATGGCATCTTAGAAGGGAACAAATAATTTGTGCGATCTCACACTTTCTGAAATCTCATCTCTGATTTTAGGAATGGAATCTGCTCAAAACAGGGTCTGTCTTTCTTCCGACTTCTTCCTCCATAACCATACCTACTGCTTTTTCTCACAATACATTACAGGTGTTATTAGTACTGTGGTTTAAATTGTCTCAAGTTAAATTTTCTCAAGTTAGTGCAGAATAGACACATCCTTTTCAGGCCAGAAACTCAAATGCAGCACTCTGGCCCATATTTTCTCAATGATTGCCAGCTCATTTCAAAGTGTGCTATTGAAAAAGCAAGGACAAAATAGCATCACAGAAGGTATCTACAGGAAGCAACAACAGAGGTCACCATTGTCTCACAAGATTGAATCCCTTCAGAGTTCATTTTAGAATTCAATGAGGCTCACAGAGCCAAAAAAGCACAAACCCTGCTTTTCACTGGTGTGGCAATGCAGTTCTATAGCATGAACAAAAACAATTACTTGTGACACAGTGACCCTTTTCTTTTTTTCTTTAAATTGCAATTTTCCTCTTCCAACTCCATCTTTTTACTCTTATCCAGCAGGAGAAAAATAAGAACAACTCCCCCCAACCCCTAGTGATACAAGTTTTTTAAAAAGGTGAGATGTTTCTGTTTTCTTGTTGACTTAAAAGTTATCCTATAAACATGACAGTATTTCCAGCACTAAACATATGTGAAAAGTAATAATCCAGTACATTGTTACTTACTCTGCTGGATTTCAATTAATTGAGCTATTCTATTATTTTCATCTAATGGCCTGTTGGCTTCATTTTTATGGTTCATTGTGTGCTTTTTACCAAACACTGAACGGCAAGCATTTTGAAGTACATGGAATTTTAGAGTTGTACATCACATTGATGACTTCACCTTAAAATCTTTGTTAAAAATGTGTGAAATTAATATAAAAGTATTTTTTTCATTTGGGCTTAAAATCTGAAGGTCAGCTTCATTACACAAACATATGACATGAAATGCCCGATTCCTACAATAGAAAAAGGAGAGTGGTGATAAAATGAGTAGCACAAATTTTACCATAACTGTGCTTTTAAATCAAAAACTCCTGTCAGCAGGCGTGCTCTAGGAGGAAGTAGCTGTGGAAAAAGACACCCTTTTGTATATGAAAATAACTTCCAGAATTCTGGCATTCATGTGGTTTGTTTTCTGTGGTTTAAATATTCTGTTTGCCTTCTCTTTGAACCTAATTGAATTGGATAAAATTCATTATTTAATCACAGCCTGCAGAGGATTAAGGAGGGTTTCTTTCTGCTCTAGTTTATGTTAGAAATAATCGAGAATGCCAATTTCCTTCAGTACTTCAGCAAAAATAAGAAAAATAGACCCATGTGTTCTGATCGCTCCCACTGGATAAAACTGAACAGCTGCTTCTCTTCCTAAGCTTTTTTCACAGGATATAATTATTCTTCCATCCATAAAAAAGCCAGAAGGATGCCCCTTCAATACTATAAAAATATCTAATACTGAAATACTTAAGATGGACGTTAAAAAAGATGTGCTCTACATAGCAACAGATGTTTGAGCCAAGAAGGCACTTAATTTGATAATACCCTAGGCTTCCAAATCACTTTTCATAAATAATTCTACTAACCTTGGTTTAAATGAACCTGAGAGCACTCCAGTTAGCTTTGTCTTCTTGTACTGATTTTGTAGGTGCAGTTATACTAAGGAAGATGGTCAGTCCCAGATAGAGTGCAGATGGAATGACAGAGGCTGGGTGGACCTCCAGTGACAGATCTTCTGTTGCACACACACACTACTTCAGCACAACTTGGAAGAGGAGTGGTTGGCCAGAAGTGGGTCTGCACTGTACTTATGGTTGTTTTCTTCACTAAGAAACAAGGATGGATCTCCAGTCTTTATTGAAATAAATGTGATGTTAGGAGATTCTAACTTGGTCACCTGGCCTAATGTCAGTGTAACTGGTTCTGTAACTGCATGCCCTGAAGGGATTGCAAGAGGGCACCCAGGATCTCCACCAGATGCATCCACCATGGAAAGGTGCCAGGAGGAAACAGAATGAAGACAACATATATTTACATTCTTTAAAGATACCCTTCCACAACAGCAAGTACATTGCCCACAGGAGGCTTTACATGTATCTTTACATTTCAGTGTGGTTTCCTGAGCAGTTGTTCCATAGATCTGACCACCTCTTAGCACTATAGGTTAAGCATGTGTATCCCATCAGAATGGTAAATTATGGCAAAATATTTTTTTCCCTTGCACGAAAAGTAAGAAAACTACTGAAAAGTAATAGAGCTTTGAGTAATAGAGTATGTGAGTGGAGGACTGGGAGGAATAGGCCATCTTGAAAATTTAGCAGTTAAAATGACACCAAAGCAAACTGGGGTCTCTAATAGCAAAGATTTTCACCACTTAGGTCCATCTTTTGGCACAGTTCTTTTTATAATGTTCTGAAAAGAAACCCAAACAAAACTAAGCCACAACCAAACACCTCCCTGTTGATCAGCAATTTCCCCTCTCCATAATGTAAATGAAACTCCAAACAAAAAAGACATTAAGGTAAAAAGGATGAGCTATTAACTCCATAGTGAGTAACTGGATAATCCTACCAGACAGGTTAACACTGGCTAACATTCACTGACATTCCAAAAAAAGTGAGCACAATGTGTTGAAGAACAGGTAGAGTGATCTGAGCCAGGTGCAGCTTTTTCATGGCCACTTCCAGACACAGCTGTTCAGGAATGAAACCACAATTTTGTGCACCAGATGTAAATGAGATGTGATTGTTGCCTGCAGCTCTGACAATCCATGAGGACTTAGACTAGGCCAAAGGACTTTCTAAGTCCAATCTGAATTTACAAGAGTTACCTATTTCATTGTCATAAGCATCTCTCTGGTCTAGGCTGTGATTATGGATCTAAGTCATGTAGTAACTAAGCCTGGATGTTTGGTTATTAGCTGTATCTTTGTGAAGACGATTAGATGTTCTCACTAGTCACAAAGAGAATGATGTTGGCAGGTGATGCCATGGGAGGTGGGAGTGATGGAATTAACTGAGGTAGGAATTAAACTGTAAGGTAGCTCCAAATCTGCTAGCTCTAATAAACCTGATTCATTCCAGCCCTATGCCCTACCTTTGTGACCTATTATTCGCACTTAGCACAGAATCTTCTCCTCCATCAGGCACTGCACAGCAGTTTAGGTAGGTAAGTTTTTTTCAGAGCTTTCTTATTAAATTTCGGGGCATTAAAAAAAAGTCAGTAGTAGCTAGTAATGCCACTCAAGCCAGCGAGTGTTGACAAGAAACTGGTAGAAAACCAGTGGTCCAGCTAGTCACCAATCTGCCTTAAGCAATGGCAGGAGAGGCTGTTTAGGGAGTATATGTAAACCAAACTATCTACAGCAGTCCTTTTACCTTCCAGGCCTAGCACCAGGAAAGAATGGGGGTACCGATTTCCTGGTGGAAAAACTGCACTTGCCCTTTGTAAGGAATGACACTCCTGACGGAAATCACTACCGTGTGTACGAAAGGATGAGATTTAGTTAAGAGTCATGAAAGAGCTCGGTGCTCCTCTAGCCAGCCACTGGCAAAACTAAGGCCTTGCCTGGAACTGTACGACAGGTCAAGCCTATTCCCTTAGATCAGTCTTTTCACGGCCGGCCTCCCCGCGGCAGAAATAGCTGTGGCGCTGCACCGGCCTCGGCGCTCTGCAGGCCGTCGATTCTTCCCGGCCCGCCCTCCAAGATGGCGGGTGCTGGTGCCGCTCCCACCGCCTTCCGCGCGCGCGAGACCCCCCCCCACCAAACGCGTGCGCGCAGGGTAGCGCCAGGGCCGAGCGCCTCCCAATCTGCCGGCGCGGGGGAGGGCAGCGCGCACACACGTGAGACTGGACCACCCGGCGGCTGTCCGGCCGTTGCTGTATCTCGCTAGTGTATTGGCTGCCTTATGAACCTTTCACCTTTTACCCGGCGTTCGCCGCCAATCGCCTGGTTCCTTTCATAGCGTGAGGATGTGAAGCGTGTGGGCTGCGCAGGGTGGAATTCTCAGAGCGGGTTTGCGTTGCGGGCGCTGGGCGGCCCTCGTTGGTATGGATGGGAGGGGTGGGGGAGGTGCTCCGTTTGCGTAGGGCTGGCGGCGCAGGGGGAAGGGAGGGGGAAGGAGGCTGTCCCGGACCCAGGTGAATGGAGGAACCTGACAGTTGGGGGGAGTGAAACGGCGGCGGCAGGCAAATGGCGGCGGCAGCAGCAGCACCACCACCACAATGAGACGCGGCCTGTAGTGGGGGGAAGCACCGGGCTGGGTCCC
Source organism: Ramphastos sulfuratus (assembly GCA_013399055.1). NCBI lineage: Eukaryota > Metazoa > Chordata > Aves > Piciformes > Ramphastidae > Ramphastos > Ramphastos sulfuratus. The sequence goes on from WBNM01012155.1 coordinate 12,500, forward strand.
ATCCGAGCAGGTAGGAGATGGCGGCCCGGGTACGTTTGCCCCTCGCTTGAGGAGCTGCATAGAGGCCGAGCACGGGTGCTGGAGCCTGGCGCCCGCGCCGGCTTGAGGCCCTGTAGCCCCACAGCCGAGTGAGGTGGGATGGCGGCGGTAGCTCCTTCTCTGCTCTCTCGCCGCAGGAGCTCTGTTAGGTCTGCCCCGCCTCCGTCCCAGCGGCCGGCCCTGTCCTTAGGGGTCCCGGAGCAGCCAGCGCCGACCTCCGTGCCCCGGGCTCAGCCTCGGCAACTTCTTGCGGGCCCAACGCCGGCAGGGCCCGAGCCCCGCGTGTGGGATCGTGGAAGGGCCCGCACGGTGGGGACCGCGCTCTGGCCCCTCTCGGCTTTGTCTCTTCTGGCTCCGCGCCCCCCGGGCAGCTGCGCCGGAGGCCTGCCAGGGTGGGCGTTCTGAGTGTCTGTGCTGTGCCGTGCCTCGTAGCGTTGGGGGTGTCGAGCCCTGCTGCCATGTCGCGATGGGCTTGTGGAAAGCGGGGTAGGGTAGTAAAGAGTTTGCACTCTGAAGTGCTAATGTTAAAGATAGTATAAAAACCTATTAGCTCTTTGCTTCTTTTCTGTCGTACTCCAATTTCAAATGAAGGCAGTGCATGGAGTGAAAAAAAAAAATCTTGTGGCAGTGTTGTTAAAGCAGACCTTGGGCTGTGTGATTTTAAGTTGAAAGGGGAAAAAAGGTTAAAAAGACAAATATTTTTGCACTGGACTTAGGTGCAGTGTTGGGTAATGTGAAAAACCCGAATGAGTAGAAAATGGTTTATGATACTGACATCTGAAAAATAAAAGGAATATTTTTCATGTACTATCATTAACTAGCAATTACTGTTTCAAAAAATTGAATCTTCTTCAGACAGTCAGTGAACTTCAGCTGCTAGAAATCTGAAGGATATTTGGTGCTTAAGGCAATTACGAGTATTTTTGTTGTTAAGACTTCAAATACGTGGTGGGGTCAAATGGTGAAATTGTGGTGGTTGGGAGATGATCACGTTTAAAGAAATGACAAAAAGCAAAATCAAGCCGTTTTGCTCAGTTTGTACTGTTTTACCTTTTTATAAGTCATTTTGACTGCTGTCTTGAAGTGCAAACTTTGTTAAGTAGGTCGGGTGGTGCTTGTTTTAACAAGTTGATCTAGTAGACACATACTGAAACTGTTTTCTATTATGAGATAATTACTTTTCTAAATATTTAAGAAGGTCTTTCCCATTATCCATCTCTGGGAAATACTGTAGTCTGTTACTTGAGACTGCAAAAAAGTTGAGAATATGCTATATATATATATATATATATATATACTTGGAAGTGCTGAACTATGAATTGGCTACTGCTGTTCATGAAGCATCATGGTGATACAGCTCTGTGATAGTAGCAACTCAGAATTCATCAGTCAGAAAGTGAGTAATGCTAGAGTTAATAGTCCATTGGGAAGAAAGTGTCACCAGTATGCAATTGTATAAATCCTTCCTGGGGCCATATATTTAATACTAAATGCAGTTTGGGTATTTTTTTCTTTATCTCCCTTCGACTTCAAGAAGGTTATGTTCAACTAGGAGAAAGGTAGATTGAAAATTGATTATGGCTTTTTACCAGAGAAAGACATACCAGTGGAGGCCTAAGAGACATGAAACCTATTCATGAAGAAAGGAGGTAGGGAACTGCTGGGAGTTGTGTTGTGGGTTTGTGTTGTGGGTGTGGTGGGTGTTTTTTTGTGGGGTTTTTTTTTTTTTTTTTTTTTTTTTGTTCCCCTTAGTTTTGAAAAAAATATGTATCCTACAGATTCAGAACAAGTTAGATTCTCCTTTATACCAGGTGTTAACTAAAAGACCTGGTGCAGCAATATATTGAGAATACCGAAAGTTTGCAAGGAAGTTGAAACAGTCTTACCTTTCCCCCTACAAATAAACTGACTCTGAAACACAGGAGTGTCTTGTCAGACTCAAATAGCAAGGTGACTGTTGAGTGGAAGGTATTCTTGCTTGCTTCCTATTACACTCCTTCACACATGCCCTCCATTGGTTAGTGGTAGAGGAAAGCTAACAAGCTAGGCAGCTGCTTTGTCAGACATACTACTACATTAATGTTTTTATAGGAGTTACATGTTGTGTGTTTTGTTTTTTTTGAGGAACGCCTTGATCTTCTCTAGCCTGTGAGGAAAAAAAAAAAAGGCAGAATTTGCAGCTTAAATAAAACTGCTTTCGTTGTTTTTCTTTACACCATAGATGTTTCTCATTTCCCACTTAAAATTTGTGAAGTTCTTTCCCTGTTTTTCAGAAAAGTTGATGGATTGTACAGCATTGCTTTAGCACAGCTGATTGATGTCTTGAGTATCGCTGCATCACCTGCATTAGTTTTCAGTATGAACTAACTGTACCTGCATAGATATGTAACCAAATAAAAGTTACTGGCAAAACTGGATACAAAATCATGTGTATCCTTGTTAGAGTAGGGAGCTGTTTAATTAAACATGTGTGGTAAACTTGGGAGTCCAAACATTCTGATTTCTTCTTGGGTAAGGTATAGAGTATAAATGATGGCAAGGGTTCAGGAAGGTTATGAAAAAGACTGTATGCTTTAGGCATAATAAACATTATAGTAAATGCTAAGACTACAGTTAGGAGTTTTGCTTCAGGGCACAGTCTAGTCTACAAAGCACAATTTTTCTTTACACCATCCAGATGTCTTTAACCTTTAGCCTTTCATGACTTGCACATATATTGTGATAAACCAGTGAAAAAGAAACCTTATAGTGAAAAATAAAAGTTGAGTTTGTACCTGGCTACTACTGTCTTTGGTCAAGATTTCACGTGTTGGCATTCAAACTGTAGAGGGGGTGATGGATGTGAGCATGTAATTAAAGTAATTGTTCTAAAAGATTTAATCTACAGGACAAAATAGTGCTTGCTGTAATGTGTGTCATGCTATCTTATTAGATGAGCTCTTTGTTTTGGTAGTTCTTCCGTGCCTTACTTAGTAATGTCATGTTTTTTCAAGTTTGAATGTCAAGTAGTATATCGCAAATTCCCTTGGTATTTCTACTCTGTATTACTCTGCATTAGTTAAAGAATTTTACCCTAACATTTATCACCTTCAAATTCCTACAGTCATGAAGCAGAGAGCCAAAACTAGTATCAAGGAATTACTTGCATTGTTGCACAGCTGGAGGTGTTGAAATGTTGCTCTTTAGTGGGAAAAGAAGGAAGAGCAATATTCTCCAACTTCTTGTGTAAATACTCCTGAATCCAAGAGACTTTAGTAGTTCTTGTACAACACACTCGTGAATCCGTGATCCTTGTTTTGGTTGGCACATGTGTTATTTCTGGATCCCTTCTTACAAAGGAAAAAGCAAGGATCAAGAAATAACATTTTTACTTCTAATACATGATAGCATTTTGGAAAAACTTGATTTCTCTACTTTTTGTTTCTCTTATATGTCTGTGGCTCAGTATTTGTGCTGTGTAAGCTGGCACGGTCAGTTTGTGCTGACTTCTATTAAGTCTTCCTAAAAGATGAGTTCCTTTTGGGTTCACTGCATTTATATCTGAGATGGAGTGGGGTGGATGCTGACTGGAGAGATTGATTATTGGAGACAGAGATCGTCAGACTGGGACTATTTTAGCTGGCATTGGGACTTATGTTTTGTTGTGTTGTTTTAAACTGTTTGTAAATAACTTTGTGGTTATTTGGTGTGTGGTTTCTGTGGTGGGTTTTGTTTGGTCGGTTGGTTTTGTTTTTTCCCATTTGTACATGTGAAAAAAACCCCATATCTCAAGTCAAACTCTCACTGTTAATATTAAAATCTGATTTCCAGTGGCTGTCTCCCATATGAAAATCTGATTCCTGATAAATTGTCAGTTTGTCAATGGTAAAAAAAATTGGTCAGATCTCAGGGTTTTTCTAATAATTATTTGTTTTGAAAACTGATTTGGCATGTTAAAGCTACCCACTTACTGATAGCAAGACTTCTAATACTTCACATAAGCTTTCTATTTTGGAGCAAACTTACCTGCCTTGCTACCTTCATTGTTATTGGCTAGTTGGCTTTTGTTTTTGAAAGAGGACATAAAATGAACACACGGTGCAATTAAAAGCTTTGGCCTCTTACTTTTTTCAGAGACCTGCAACCTTTTGCCATCTTTCCACTAAAATTAAATGCTTATATTGTCAATTTGCTTTGTACAGTTAGTAAGAAGTGATATGAAGTTTGAAGTTTTTTGGTTGTTTTGGGGTTTTTTTTGGGGGGTGGGGGGGTGGGGGTGGATAAGACATGGCCTCCCCAGTTACTGAAGATAATTTTTTGTTACTGTTGCTGTCTAACAGAGTGCTGTTTGAATAATCTCCAAGACTTTAGAAACCAAGTTAATATTGGATGCAGGTACACTACTACTGGTAGGGGGAATCGAAAAATTGAACCGTTGTTTCTTTTAAATGTTCTGTGAGACCCTAGGAAGATGTGTGTGTCTAGTCTTTATTCTTCTTTCTGTGTTTGCTTTCCTGTTTCTATGAGGCAAAATAAGAGGAAAAGTTACCCTAGGAAATAAATACTTTCTTTTACTGCAGTGAACAGAATCAACATGAATGACAGAGGCATGTTACAGAGATTCATGGGATTATCCCTCTGTTCTTTCTCAATATTTCTATAATTATCGTAAGCAAGTTAGCTTTGGAAAAAAAACAACACACACACACAAAAAAAACCTCACCCACAAAACCATGCACCACCTTAGTTTTCATGACTTGCCAAAAAAAAAGGGGGGGGGAGAGGAATGGGAGAAATATATAGCCAGATATTCAAGTCCATAAGTTTATGTGCTCCATAGGTCAGTTGGTTTTATTTTTTTTTAATTATTTCTATAATCAGAAAGTTGACAATTTACTGAAATCTTCCTCTGAAGAAGTGTCTGTATCATCTACTGAGGAGAGGAAAGTTTGAGCTGTGACAGATAACAAAGCTCTGGAGGAGGTGGTGTAGATTTGTGAAGGTAATGGGCAGCATAGGCCTCCATTTTTACCTTGAAGTAAGTAGTTGAAAAAGAACTGAAAGAGTGCCAAAAACATCGATGTGCACCCTGGGTCTTTGAAAGACGTGAAATGAACTTCAGAAGATGAGTAATTTTCCCTGTGGTAGTCTTTGCATAGTTAATGCTCTTTGTAGAAGTTGGGAAGTGAAATCTGCCTTGATTAATACTAAATTGTGTGGAAAATGGTCTTCCCAAGACTATGTGTTGTCTAAACTGAACAGAAAGTGAGTTTTCAGAGACAAAACTATTTATTTGTTAAAACTGTTAATTGACCAGTTAGTGGATGAGAGTTTACAAGGAATTCGTGAATGATTTTAGGGCATGCAGTGACTGGAGTGATGAAGCAGGTGCTGATTTTTGGCAAGGATTTTGAGTAGCATGCCAGTAATACTACTAATACATACACTGGCTGCCAACTATTGCAAGCACCTGGGGCCGTTCAGCTTGAAGAAAAGAAGGCTCTTGGGAGACCTTACAGTGGCCTTTCCAGTACCTGAAGGGCAAGCCAAGAAGGAACTTTTTAGAAAGGCTTATTGTGATGAGAGGAGAAAAGCTTAAGGCTTGAGGAGGGTAGATTAAGACTGTATGTTAGAAAGAAATTCTTTACAGTAAGGGTGGTGAGACACTGGAACAGGTTGCCCAGGGAGGCTGGGGATGTTCACTCTCTACAGGTGTTCAAAGCCAGGCTGCATGAGACCTTGAGCAGTCTGGTATAGTGGAAGGTGTCCCTGCTGACGACAGGGAGAATGATGATGATCTTCAAGGTCCCTTCCAGCCCAAGCCATTGTGTGATTCTATTAACAGTTGTTGGAATCTTCGTTCATCCTGTTGAATGTGCTCTGCTGTCACTAGGTGCTTTCTTTTGCTGCATTTGAATAGTTTTGAACTAGACAGCAAGAACTTTCTGTTTCTGGGATTTTTAGGTTTATTAATGTTACTGTAACACAGGTCAGCAACAGTTGGCAATAGAGAAGAGAAACTGGTGTTGAAGTGTGAGCAACAGTCAAAACCCGTTTGAATCCAATTTGCTTGTTTTCTGTAGCGCAAGCAGTCTAGTGACTGTCAAAATGGGTGACAACTGTCTCCTCATGCTGACTCTTAATACTGATCTGATCCATATCAATGACTTAATTCATCTTGCTGAATGAGCAGAAAACTTGCCTAGATTAACAAAAAAAAAAAAAAATCACTTAATGTGCCAACTATTTTTCACCCAAAGATTCAGACAAGTCTCAAAGCTGTTTAGAGAAGGACAGGAACTGTGAGACTGGGTTTAGCAGAGTTGCCACAGGGTCGAATCAAATATAATCCCAAAATACTGCTTTCTATTTGACTGTCTGTGAGTATTGATTTGTCTTCTTGCCTATTAATTAAAATGTTTCATATTTTTCCCCAATCATCTACTTTTTAACTTAGCATTATAAACAGGTGTTATTATTACAGTAATATTGAGGGTTTGTATATGTAAATCAACTATAGTAAATACAGAGTACAAATCAGAGAGGGGGGAAAGCTTATGGTGTGTTACAAACATGGAATAAAAATGCAATTGGATTTAACTACATCTCTTTAAGTAATGGTCTGAGGTTTTAACATTTTTTTTACAGCTATTAGAAAATGTGTTTTTCAATGTGGAGCATTTAGACTCTAGCTATTAGCTTGGGAAATTTGGATTCAAAGTTATGTCTATTTTAAAACCTCCTGGTTTTATCTATTATTAATTCATAGTTGTAAATCCATATACTAGATGGCTGTACAAGAAACTGAAATCTTAGGATATCTTTTCCAGTTTGGCTCAAAGGTAGTGATTATGTATTCCAAGACAGTAATCTAATCAGAAACAATTAAAAATAGCCTAAAAATTGATGTTTTCTTCTACCTAGTTTTCTGGTTTTCTAACATTTTTTAGGTAATTGTGCGTTCAAGTTCTCCAGCATACTTTGCTTTAGAAGTTTTGAAAGCAGAAAGGTGTGTCTCCCCACCCTATAAACTTGCCTTCAGGGTAGAACTGAGGGCAGGGTTAGGCTGTATACATTTTCCAGACCATGGTTTGCTTTGTTGTGTTTTTTTTTCCAATAGGCTAAACTCAATTTTATGGTGAAAACTGACTGCAGTTTTTGTTAAAACATGTATTTGGATGGTGATAGTACAGTTAAGATAAATAAAATCTTTAAACAGGTAGTGATATTCTTAAGTAAGCTTTATTAGTGCAAGCATTTCTGAGGTTGTACCATCAAGTGACATAAGGAAACTAATTCATTAAGCAACAAGTTTATTCTTTGTGATTTCTTGATGATCTGTCTCTAGGTGTGTTCACAAATTACCTGGAAGCAATTGTGCCAGCTTGAGAGCGTTGCAGGTAGCATGTAGGTTGAAGAGTGAGTAACATTAAGAATGATGCTCTTGTATGTATGGTACTGCTGTATTAAATACATGTTAAGCTATGATTCTGGAGCTTTTCTCATACAGCATTTTTGTCTTGCTGCTGAGTGTTCTGGGATGTATTAGAAGGCATGTGGTTAGTAGGTGGAGAGAGGTTCTTGTTCCCCTCTACTCTGCCCTGGTGAGGCCGTATCTCAAATATTATGTTCAGGTCTGGGCCCCTGAGTTCAAGAAGGACAGAGAACTGCTTGAGAGAGTCCAGTGCAGACCCACAAAAATTCATAAGGGAGATGTTCCACTCCCTTAATAAAAGAGACTAAGGAAGCTGGGTCTCTTCAATTTTGAGGAGCGTAAAGGATTACCCATTAATGTTTATGTATACGTAAAGGGTGAGTCCCAGGAGGACGGAGTCAGGCTCTGGCAGGAAGGTTGGACTAGATGATCTTTCGAGGTCCCTTCCAACCCCTGATATTCTGTGAAAATGAGAGAAAAGCGATACAGTATGGAGTGAATTTACTGCAGTTTGTCTCCATCAGGGATGTCATATTTCTGCTATGATTAGTTTAGAAAAGAGTGACTGTGAAGCTAGACATAGATTTTTATAAACTTAGAGAGAACTGAACCAAAATATCAGTCTGGTGAAATTATTGTTTATTAAGTTAAATGCATATGCCATGTAAATAATCCTACTGGAAGTGGAGTAATAAGGGCACTCTTCTTTGAGACAGCTTACCAATAAGGGTTTAACAAATATTTTTACTTTTCTAACTTATTGAGACTTATCAATTAAGGCAATTTTCTCTAATGTCTTGTATGTACAGCAGAGTTAAACTTTTTAAAATTATGTACCTTCAAAATTTCGCTTCAAAACCATCATATGGATTGCAAGTCTTAAAGGACTGGGCTTATATAATAGCCTGGGATTGTTTTGGTTTTGTTTGTTTGATTGGTTTGTGGGTTTTTTTTTTTTCCTTTTTGCGATGTGGTGGTGTTTGGGTTTTGTTGTGTTTTTTTTTTACCAGTTAGTTTTAGTATATGTTTGAAAGGTCCTGAAGTAACTTAAATTATAAATCACAAAAATGGACATTTGTGAATGTATGTAGTTATGGAGAAAAAGTTTTCAAGTGTTGGAATTGTATTCTGCCTCTAGTATCTGCCTATTCAGGCTTTCAAATAGTGAAAGCTAGCTATGCATTTTTCGAAATACTACTTTTTTTGTTGTGCAAGAAAGGAGGTGTAATTAATCTGTTAAGTGAAGTGAGAGATTTGCTGTTGTTCAGAGTTGAGAAAACAGTGCTGAGGAGGAAGTGGGATATCTTCGCAATCTCATTGAAAGTATGTAGGCGTGTAATCTGCTTAAACCATTCTGAAAGTCATACAAATCAATTATGTGCCTCTTTAGGCATCTTAGTGCATCAGTTTATGCCTCCTGAAATACGTCAGCTCATTAGCTGATAAAAGCAAATGATTTGTCAATAAAATTGAAAGCTAGTTAAATATTTAAATACATTTTGCATAATTTAAAGTTTGTTTTTTTTAACTCTAAGAGATGCTTGCATTGAGCTGTACATTCTTTTCAAATACATGATAATATGCATGATAGACAGAAAGGGAAATTGTTCTAGGTAATGGAATACACCAGTTAATAAGCTAAATGGTGTAATTAATGTTAGTAGTGGCTGTGGCACTACCCTGCTAATTGATCAGAGGCCTGTATTTGAGAGTTGCAAATCAAGGTAAATAAGAATCAATATGTAAAGACTTGTTTCTAAAACAACTCTCAAAACAAAATAAGTTACTGATAGAAAGTTTAGTTCTGTAAGAAACCTTATACATAAAGTTTCCCAATATAAATAAAAATTAAGTTAAGAGGTATTAATACTATTGTTTTAATCTGACTTAATATTGGGATAATAACGGTGGAGTAATTTACTGTAAAAAGCTTGGTTATTCCCCTGCTTGTAAATGTGTTTTACTTTCAGTGAGATGGAATTTAAAAAATTTTAAAAATTTCCTAGACTTGGATTACATTCATGTTTTTCTGGTGTGCTTCTAGAAACTTGCTTCTTTTCTTTCATTCCTTCAGAACTAGATTGAGTTCTTTGAAATTTAAATGCTGGCAGATTTTCTTTTGATCCTTTCCCTTCTGTACTGCTTCGTGGATGTCTTCAGAGTCTGGATTTGACTGACCTCTGGAGAACTGCAGTCAGTCTGACCACCTTCTGGAATTGAGTATCTGCAGGGTACTGTGAGAATAAATGAGGAACATTTACTTCTAATCCATTAATCATCATAACTAAGTGAATGTATTGAAGTATTTGTAGAGCTGCCCAAATCAGAAGAATGATATAACAGCAAAATATCATACATGAATCTGTACTTTCTTTTTTTTCAAATTCAAAATGGTGGAGATGTGTTCTATTGCTTAACTGATTCTTCTGTCATCTCCCAGTCTTGTCAATCACCACAATTTCCGCAGTGCATACACCTGCTATGCTGTCATTTTTCAGATCATAATGTATCCAGAATAGAAGCCTAGGACATCCGCAGAAATGGAATGTAGTCCTGGCTCTGCTGATGTAGCTGTCAGGTAGAACTCACAGAATTTGGCTGCATTGTTTTCAGAAAACTCAGAACTACTGAAATAGTACAACACTTCAAGAATTTTTGCTAATGGTTACTTGACATTGGCTGCCTAGTGTTGCTGCAATCGACCTGTAAAATGCCCAGTATTATGCTTCTGGTAATTAGATATTAGGCATAATGACAGGTGATTTGACAATTGCGCAAACTACAACTGATGTGGTAAGAACAGGACAGAATTCTTTCTTTTGCTTCTTTTCTATATTTTCGATACTACCATTATTTGATAACCAGTGCTGTGGAGCTGGTAATACCAGGTAAAGGAAGATGTACAATGATATTTTTAGAAAAGGGACTCTACTGAAACTATCATATTTGTGTTCTACCCTGAAAATACAGTTCACAACTGATTGAATCACAGGACTATATTTCACTGTTAGAGAAGAGTGACTCCCTTCAGCTGATAACTGTGGACCAGGTTCCTGTAGGTATGTGTGTCTTTCCAGTGCAATATTGTGCCAGTCATTCAGACAGTCTAAAATTCAGAGAATTATGGGAATTCTGAGCTATGCTTGGCAGAAGAATTAATTGGCAGATGCAGTACTATATTAATTTAGTTATTGCTTCCATATCCTGAACTTGTGTAAAAAGCTCAACTACACCATTTATAGAAATTTAACTCCTTTAAACCATTATTTCATAGCCCTAGGTGGTTTTAGGTAATGTAGAAGTGAAATTGTTTACCAGTAATCCACTATCGTATGTTCTGACCTGCCTCAAACATTGAATGATGAATGATGTATTCAGTAAACCACAGTTGCTTTGATATCTGGAACTCTCCTTTTATTTGCATAGCTGGGAATGCTTTTGCTTTTATATAGGGAAAGCTTTCACTCCACTCTGAGAAACAGAGTAAAAAATTATATTGCCCCACCCCTCCCCCATTGTTGTTTTAAAATGATGACTGTAGCAAAATGGCTTGAAGTTTTGAAGCTTTTTTCAATTCATTCAACAAGGAGGAACAACTTAAATACTTTTGGTTTTATCCAATATTATGAGTATTCATTACAGCATATGTAATGTGCAGAGCTACTGTGAAAAAATTGGACAAATGCTGCATGAGACGGAAAGTTTCTTATATAATGTAGACTTAGCATTAGGCAGAGATAAATAATATATGTTCAGAGAAATGTCTCAAGAATACGTATCTCCAGTTTCTCTTCTTGCATTTGTTCTGCTACTGTGTAAGATTGAGCAATAGTTGAATCAGCGAGTCGGTTTTCTAATTTGCTTCTGTGCACTGAAAGAATTGCTGGTGCACAGTTGCACCAGTATTGGAGCTGAGGAACCCTTATGAATGGGTTACTTCACAACTCCTTACCATGTTAGACTATTTAACTCTTTGACCTTATCCTATCTTTTATAGTTGATCAGAATGAAAATCTTCTAAAGGAGGAAAAAAAAAGCTTTAAAATTCAGAGCTGCTCAGTCAATGTTTAGACACTTATGATTCTTCATATTGGGAAGAGGAAGCTGTTTCAGTTGTATCTTGTGAATCTTGAATATTTTTATTTTCCAAAGTCATTGTGATTCCACAGTTACTTTTAAACCTAACACTCTCATTCTAGGCATTTGTTAAAAATGCAGGCATATTTTATTCAATGAAATTTTTTAAGGTATACAGTGCTAGAGAAGTCTTCAAATCTTTGCAAATTATTCCAGGTTTTCTCACCTACAGTTCAGGACTGAGAATATAGAAAACACACATCACATACTGGGGTTGTTTTTTTGACACTTCACCTCAGATAAGGACTTAGCTTTCCCAACACCATTGGTTTGCCAAGTAAATTTTTTAAATATATTCGAATCAGTTTCAGTATCATGTCAGTTATTCTTAAAGATCAACAGTACTACAAATAACCCATGATATGAAAATACTATGTGAAACTTACACTGTTAAACAGTAATATTCGTGGCTTCTCAACAGTCCAAAATCTCAGGCAGTGTGCAAATTGGTGTGCTTTATTGAGTAATACTGAAAAATGAAGATTTATGCATCAAAATAGATGATCCTGCTCTGGCAGGAGGGTTGGACTAGATGATCTTTCGAGGTGCCTTCCAATCCCTAACATTCTGTGATTCTGTGAAAATAGACATTGCTAATTGATATGACCTGCTGAAGTCTTGTATTAGCTTAACTGGAAAGAATTTAAATGCATATATTTATGTGGAGGGAAACAACAATATCTATGAAGTGTTCTATCTTTTTAACATGATGTTCATGGTATTCAGCTAGGTATGTATGATTTAAGCAACTGCTTCTATGCTGAGCCCGAACTCTTCAGTCAGGTAAAAAGCTGCTGCCTTCAGGATGGCAGTTTTTAGTTTTTCAGACATCATTGCTATTCATGCTCAAGTTTTATTTTAGTTATTATGACTAGAAAATTCAAAATATCTAGAAACTATGTAAAGTGTTTCATGGTGTGCAATTTTTTTTTTAATCATTGCTCTATTAACGCTGCAGAATGTGCTGCACGTGTTGATTTGAGATTATAATCACATACAGATATTTAACATTGGCCTGGTTGATTCTTAGCTCTTAAAACAAGAAATGACTCAACATGAAAGCTTTTTCTGGCTGCTCTACACAATGGGTTGGGTAGCAGATACGTAGATAGTAAGAATTCCCTTTTTTTAATGATGATTTCCAGTTTGTAAAATGGTCTGAATTAACTCCAATCAGACACACGTTTTCTTTTTTTGCAGTCATAACATGGGATATTCTGTTCTTCATCTTGTATGAGAACCCTCTGTTTCACAGAGCGTTTTTATATGAACCTTTAGAAATTTTTATGTATTTTGAAAAAAAATTATTGGTGATTCTGTGGACATGTCTTATCAGTGATTCTTTTTTTTCTTTAGTTAAATTAATGAATCAATGAAGTAGTGTTTTCTAGTTTGCAGCTTATTTATTTACCCTTTCTGGCAAGATTGGATTCTGTGGCATCTTGAGCAACTTTCAATGTCTTGGGAATTTGGGAGCAAAAATAATCTCCCTCTACTACATGTTTTTATGAATGTAATACTGACTTCACCTCATCTTCACATAAATGAAAATTACAGTTGTGTACCTGCAAGTTGTTTGCAGCAAAGTAACATCTAGACATGTAGTGTAACTCATGAGAACCCTTTTTATTTTAGAACAGATGTAATTGGAGTTAATGTGCTAACCAGAGCACGCTTGTGTATTTTAGGTTGTGTTAATGAATTTTTTCCACTGCTAATAATAAGTTTTGGTTTGTTTTTTTTTTTTTTTTTAAAAACTTTGCCTGTCACTGATCATACATAAATTAATATCATGACTAACTATAGGAGATTTAAACTCTTGTTTTAGGCTTGGCTGAAATTCTAGAGAGTAACTTAACCCAAATATCTGCAGGTCTTGGATCAATATGGTTACTGACTTCAGTCAAAGCCTTTTGTAATGGGGTAGTCTTAATAATATTGGATGTTCTGGCACAGAGATAATAGGAAACCATTAAATATCTGTATTTTGGGAAGCTTGACTTTTTTGCCTCATGGAGAGAAAGGATTTATGTTCATGCAAATAATGAGATTTAAATCCCCACATGGGATTATATTCAGGGGGCAGCTGCTGCTTTTACTTATCATAAGGAACAATAATTGGTGCTTTGGAACTGTACTTGCCTCGCAGCTTGCCCCCAGATTGGGGAAGAGAGAAGTCTGTGCTCTAGCATCTGCCTTCCTGTTAAGTGCTTGAGAGGCTTGAATGTAACCTTTAAATAAACTAAGTAATGACAAGTAAATAACTTAGTAACCAAGTAAAAGATGAAATGATAGATAAATTCACAGATATGATCAATTAGATCTTCTTGTAATACTGATATGATAATTGTATAGTTGCCTGCATAAATTAAGACCTGCAAACTTAATTGTGGGGTTTTTATGGGTTAGTTTTCAAGCAGAAGCTTGGAAAAAAAAAAAAACCACACAATATTTCTGTTAAACCTATCAAATGTTTCAGAGTGTTCATATAGCTCAGATTTTTTTATTTAGAAAGATGTATTCTGAGTGCAGTTTAATTATTTTCCCCCCTGCCTTCTAAACAAAAAGGCTTATTAGTTCCTTGGATATTTATTTTGTTTGGGGGTTAATCTGAGACAGTAGGGAGTTTGTACTGTGATTTATGACTGACATTGTTTGTACCATAATAAAAAAAAAAAAAAATTATATACAAGACTGGTGGAATAAGGCATGGAACAGAAGGA
>WBNM01012155.1:26877-104156 GCA_013399055.1 Ramphastos sulfuratus
CCCCCCCCCCGCATCTGCGACCAGCTATAATTGTGGAGAGAGACAGGATGCCAACCCAGACAGACTGTTTCCTCCCAGTCATAATGGTAGTTTTTACCTTACTCCCTCTGCTGCAGGACCTTGATTCACTATGGAATTAATTTGCATAAAGATAATTCACTTCACTATAGCTGTATTGTGAGCCTAAGAGTTCAATCGCATAGATCTTCTTGCAAAATAAGAACTTCATTTTCAAGTTAACTGTTTGAATAATGGCTAACAAAATATTAACGTAATTATTGGGATGGAGGAAATAGTTTCTAAAGGTAGAAGATGTTGAAGAGCTAGAATGTTGATAGTCTGTGTTTCTGATTCAGCCGATGGCCTGTAGTGTGTCAGTAGATCTCTAATTGTAAGTTACAGTCATGATTTCTGACAATCTTTTTCTAATATCAACAATTAACTATCATATTAATGTGATTATTTTCAAATTCTGAATTACAACATCAGGAAGTAAAAAGTCTTGATCTATTCTTCCGCATGCTATTTGATATATTTGGATATTTGTGTTTTGTATTAGCAAATAGACAAGATACTTAAAGATCTTGGCTGAAATTTGCTGAAGTAACTAGAAGTTAATTACAGATTTTTAGAGTACGGAAGGTTTGCTGAAGTGACTGGTATGTCACTTGGATGCTTCTCTTGATGTCTTTATAGGAATTTTTTTTTTTTTAATGCTACTCTTTTATTCTTTGAGTATTTTATGTGCTTGTGGTGTGTGTAGTTAGTTAGGCACTTCAAGTAGCTAGTTATATTGGAATTCTCACCTGCCTTCAAATAAAATATATGGTTGTTGACCTAACAGAAACCCTTTTTAAAAAAGAAACGATGGTGGTGTTTCTGTTCTACAGAAGATATTCTACAAATCTAATTTTTAGCAGTGTCAGTCCCTTCTGCTATCTTTTATCAAGATAGTCATGGTAAAAATAAAAAAATATTTAATTTTGCTTTAATGTTGTTCAAAAAAACCCACAAAACAAGAACAACAACAAAACTAACAACAGAAAAACAAACAAAAAACCACACACACGATAAAAAAAAGCCACGTACAATAACAACAGAAACAACTCTTCAGCTTGGACTCCAGTGCTATAATTAATAAGTGCTGGAGGGTCTGGTTATGTTATCTGCTGTGGTAACCCCTAGCTCTGTCCGTTTGACTAGGATCATGGCAAACTGCAGATGCCTTTGCCCTGCAGATGGAAAGGATTGGCCGTCTACCCCAACAGGCTTTTGTCTAAGTGGGTGCACCAAGACCATTTAGATGCTAATGTGATATAAGCTCCCTGTTTTTGTACTAGAACTTGACTACATCTTAGGAATGTGGCCTGTCTGGTTTTCTGTTGGCTTCAGCATTCAAAGGGTCTACTGTAATTCATGTCTCCCAATCGATTAAAGCTGCAATCTTCTGGTTTATGTCTTCGATGTGCCAAAGGAAATTGGAGGGGTTGGTGAAGAATTACATACTTTCTTTTCATCCTAGGTCTTACCTGCTGATCTGTATGCTTTTTGTTTGCCATCTACAACTAGGGAATAAAGTAAATTTGCTTTGTGAAGCCATACATGGCATTAGATTTACTGACAGAATGGAACCTTTATTTTTTTCTGTTTGTATTTGTTATATGATGGGGTAACTAAATGCTATCTTTTCTCTTTCTACTTTTTTTGCTAATGTGGAGTGTATTTCTGTCTTTTACTGTAGATGTGCCCGTTATTAAACTGTTTTGTAGTTCAGTGACATACGTATTCTGGTTCATGCTTTAGAGACAGTAAATAAATTAATAAACTAGGCATAACAGGGACATTTTCTAATAAATTTTAGTTCTAATCAGTGCATCTTAGCATCAGTTTGCTGTTTTGTGCAGGTAACAAGAGGATATGTGTATGGTTGCAAGCATGAATTTGAAGGTAGCCCTAGCAATAAAATTTTGTAGGTCTATTTTATGCATAAATGCAGTACTTATCAGATTTTCTGTGCTGCAGTCCCTACATAATCGTATTGTAAAGCAGAATAGTAACTTTTGTTTTTTGTTTTCTTACATTGCATACTTTCTTTAAAAAGTATCATTCAACACATAATGAAGATTACTATATTAGGTGAAATATGTGGTGGGAACACAGGGGAGAAAAACTGTAAATCTAGTTGGATGCAGCTAGCAGTTACTTCAGCACATAAAACAAAATATGCAAATATCTCCTAAGCACTCTAAGGCTGATCTTTCAGACACTGACTGTCTGTATCCCTAGCCAAAAAAGGACATATGATAATTAGATTTTGAAGGACCATGTGCTGTTGCTACAGAGCTAAATGTTGAAATGCAAGAAAACAGACTACCACATGGCACAATTGATTTTTATGGCAGTACATGTTAAAATGCACTCTTTTTATATTGCCTTTTAGGTTACCTAGGGTGAAACAAAATTACAGTCTTGGAGACTCTGGAAAAGCTCAGCATCAGCATTTGAGGTAAAAATGAACATACTGAAGTAATCTTGAAAGTGTCTGTCTCGTTAACTTTATGGAACTCATTGGAGTAGAAGTCTTCATTGAGATCCATTTTGCATTTAAGTTTTCAGTATTGATTTAGAAAAAAATTGACTTAAACCTCACTCTTTGGGTCTGGGAAAACTCATACTTTAGGTGATTATAGCATTTGTATTTTTTTTTATTTTAGAGTTTTGAGAACATTGTAGATCTGCTTAGATACAGTATTTTTGTTTTAAGTTGTAGTTTTATAGAATGGCTAACTCGAAGTTCTCTTGTCACGTCTTTCCTAATTTTGCTTGTATAGATGTATTTTTATGGAAATCATTGTCTCAGTTGCACAATATTTTTACTTCTATTAAATATCTGTGTTAATGTACTTAGGAAGAAATGATTGCTGCTTTTTCATGAATTTACTGTATTAATTGCAGATTCAAATTGAAATACTTTGAAGACGTTTTCAATTCTGATCTCAGGCTTTTTAATGTCAAATGAAAATACACGTGCATGATAAAAGCAGCACAATTATAGAACATAGTAAAATTATGTAGAACGTGTTACTACTGTATTTCTCACATGAACCAATCATTAATCATAATAACCTGTAAATAGGATTAGGGAAATGTGTTATACTTGCACACTTAAACTACCAAAAATTAGCCTCTAAATTGCTTTTTATTCCTAATTCTAAACTGAAATACTTCTTGTTCGGGATGGAGTTCAGTTTTCTGTCAGCACTTAGCATAGGGTTGATAGGCAAATGTTTATAAGCAACTGAAATGTCACACTTAACCCAGCTATTATAGTTCTCTTTTCAAACCATTTTTTTACTTCATAGGTTTTGGTTTTGATTTTGTTTTTAAGAGCCGAAGCTTGCAAACTATGTGATTGATTAATCTACACACTGCTATCATGATGTCAAAATGCAGTTCGGGAAGCATAAACACAGAGACTGCAGAAATTGAAACGGTAAGACTATGATTTGTAGTGTGGGCAAAGCAGATTTTAATGTATGACTTCACGGTATTCTATTTTATGTTTAAAACTTTTTCAGGGCCTTAAAGTATCCTCAGGTGTGTGAGGTTACAGACATTTACTGTGGCTTCTATTTTATCTGTAGATGGTTAGATACAGCGATGGCATGGATAAAAAAAGATGTTTGCCATGAAACACGTGCCTTGATGTTTTTTATGAATTGATATTATTAGAAATGTATTCTGCTTTTAAAAAGAATGTGTGTGGATTTTGTATTCAAATGTGTTTGTTTTGGTGAAATACAATCAATTAAAAATAAAACCCAAACAAACCAAACCAAAAAGAAAACAATGAACAAAACAAACAAAAAAACCCACAACAAACCACCAGTGGAGAGACAAGAGATACAAAGGATTAGAATTACAGTTCAGTTTTTGTGTTGTTCCACTAAATGCTGAGGAAAGTAAATTACAGGTAATGAAGGTCTTAGTTTCAGTAGTGTGCTTTGATTTGAATGAATTCGGTCAAAACAGCAAAGGATACTATCTGATTAAAGCTATTTAAAAGAAAAATTGGTATGTGATTTTTATAACATAGGGAAGACAGAAATGTTACTCGTTTCATTGGTCCTCACCATGCCTTGCATCTCAGGTACCATACACTTCATGTTTTGTTTCTTGTCCCCTGTATTAAGGAGGTAAAAGGAGAGTAATCTGCTTAGCGCTCGTTCTGCATCACTGATTTAAGCAACTATATAGTTAGGATGCAGGTCATTATACACATCATCTTTAAAAATTATATAGCTTGTTCCAGAATCTGTCTGCATGTCTCTCTTGTGGAAGGAAAAACACCCCTTTTCTAAGCTTCTATTCAGAATGCCTCATATACTGGTGTCACTATAGATATGTTGAAAATTTGATTTTTTGGTTTTTTTTTTTGGGTGGGTTTTTTTTTGTTTTGTTTTCATTTTTTATATCTGTACTAGTAAATGCCCTACAATCTTTGATCTATTGATAGAGCTAGACTATTTGCAACAAAAAGTGTTTTATTAGGCTTTTATCTCAAATTCAGGTTTAGTCATACTGGTAACTGAACACTAGATGAAGGACTTAAGAGTTGTACATTTTTCCTGAGTCTGCTAAGTGTCATGTGGTACTCCGTTTCACTCCAATATACAGGCAATTAGGAGTAGTCTGCCAGCCGTTAGCTATACTGTACTGCTTGTAGAAAAGCTCATTCAGATATAGAACCTCAGTGTAACATTCATAATATAATGAAGCTTTTTTGAACAACAGAGAGCAACTTTTGCTGCTTTGATATTCATGGTTGTGCCATTGGAGACAAACATCCTACTTGCGCTTTTATACTGTTTCTGTATTGGGAAAATAGAACAAATTATATTCTTCTATTTAAGATGAATTCACATTGAATATTGATGATTGTGCTAGGGGAAGTAGGGAAGCTGATTCTTAACGCAATGCTTACATTTGAGCTTTGTAAACATTTATGCATTCTGCTTGCCCCTCTTGAAATGGAACGGATCTGAAATACTGGCATTTGGTTATTGTTTTGGTTTGGGATTTTTTTTTTGGTTTTTGTTGTCATTTTCTTTATGAATGTGGTAAGACCAAATATGAAAGCTGCTGTTAGGTAATGCATATGTGGAAGATATTTGAAGGATAAAGATAAAGAGTGTCTCATACAGCTGCGTTGTGTGTTAAAGACAGAATATATTAGAAGAGATTTCTTATTTGTATTATCTAATAATTGTTTGACAGCATTTCCTTATTTTAGACCACCTAGGTGGAATGGTGCTCTGTAGAAACACTCAATTTTGAATTGGGAAGAGAAATCTCAATGCTTAATTTTCAGAGTATGCTGCTAGATGAAGGACGAAAAAAATATTTTCCTATGAAAATGATGCTTTTTCACTTTCTTCTGAGATGTTTGAATTTGGAGTGCTTCCCAAAAAATAAAGGATGTGTTTATTTCATGTTTTTAAAAGATTCTCTGAGAGATTTGAATCTAGAGGAACAATGTTCACAAAACATGCTCTTCTAATACATTCAGGAAAGTAAAATCCTTTTTAAAAAGTATACTTTGAAAAGAGGCTTTAGAAGCCAGATGACATAGGAATCTTGTATTTTGACTTTCAGTTGAGCAAAAACAATTCTTGTCACTGAATGCTTATAGTGTAAGTAGAAATCAGTTTACTGAAGACTTCTGATATAGTCTGTATGGAGCGTATTCAATTAATGTTTTACATTTTGTAATTTAATGTTTACATTTATTTTCCACACTATATTTGAAATCTCTAATATTTTACAGTATTATTTTTATTTGTTCCTCTGCTACCCAAGGAAGAATTTTCTGTGTTAGATCTTTCAACAACTCAATGTTTCATGTAGCATTTGGACATAAAACTTCCTACAAAGAATGTGATATTCAAACTCTCTAATTCTTTGTGTAAGAGAATATTCAGGCAGCAAGAGTCTATTTGTATAGGTTGTGGTTTATTTACTTTACAGTAAGTGGATTTTTTTTTTTTTTTCCCCAACCATTGGGAAAACTAACTTTGGAGTTTTTTTGGCTGATGGAGAGTTTATTTTTAGAGAATAAGTTAGGCATTCCTGGACAAAGATGAAAACCTACAATGTTAGAAAGAATTTTTGTATCGCAAGGATTATATTTGGTACAAATTTGCAAATCAGCATTAGCAAAGAAACCAAATTTCAGCATATGGCAGAAATAAATTTTTGTTAATAAGAGATAGTTGTAGTTTTGCATTAACTTGGAATGAACCTAACAAATAGCGTGTGCACAAATGGTGATTGTAACTCAAAAGATGCATCCCTAGGGCTCTAGTCTTTTCTCTGTTTACTTCAATTTTATTCCATAAATGTTTTAAACAGTCCTTGGAGCAGGACTAGATCCAGGATGTCTTATTTCAGCTGAGTGCCCTTCTTGGTTTGGCTTACATTACTTTGTTTCCTTGAAAATTCAACTTGGACATAATCCTATGACTGAAAAACCTACACCACAGTTGCAGAATCAGTGTAGACTGGAAGAGCAACTATTAAATGTCACTGGCTGTTCATTATCAACTTTTGCCCCTCCAAAATAATTATTTAAGATTGGTGGCAATAAAAACGGACATTTCAGTATTATTTTAATTGAACAGGTAGGTTTGGGTACTGTGCTACTTTGTTCAGCTTCTGTAACTTGGTCTGTAGCCACAGAATCATGACTTGTTCCTGCATTTCTCCCTCCAAATTCAGCTTCAGCAAGTTCTTACAGTTTTCTTCTTGTATCCATTTTCCAAATAGTGCAGTGGATAAGGATGGAACACCTTAGCAGGTATTTTTATTATTCACAAAATCTGAGCACAACTAGTTTGGGTTTTTTCCTTCTTCCGTATTTAGCTAGTTTCAGTTAGTTAGATACAGTTGACTTCTGTCCACAAATTCTGAACACATGTACTTGCATTTCAAATGTTTTCAATTTAAAATCTGTTCTTCAAATAGATGTGTGTTTTTTGCCTTCTTATTTCTTGATGGTACTGCTTTTCTTTGATGAAAGGACTGGATACTTTTCCTTGCTGTTGAAATAGAGACTTGGAATGATAATAATTACTTCATTATTCTGGTTTACTCCTGTAATAACATGGACATTGATCTTGTCAGATCTTCTGTGCTTCCAATACAAATAATACAAATGAAGGCCAGGACTAGGAAACTTCAGCACAGCAGGAAGTAGCATTGATAGTCGAAGGAGGAGAACCTGAGTTTTCACCTGAGTTAGCTTAAATTCCCTCTCACTGTATGCTATTTCAACTGTGTTTTACTTCATGTAAGCTGAGGTTTGATATTTTGTTGATTAATGTGCAGTTTATCATAGCTACATTCTTTGTTTATTTTCTTTTAGTGTGTATCAGACTGCAGGGTAATAATGCTGTGTTTTCACTTGTGCTTATTTTTCAAGTTGCAAATGTGCAGATATTTTTGCTTTTGCACTTCAAATGTAGAATTCTTTGAAGAACGTTTTTATGTCAGTGCCATGGTTGTATTTTAGGATGAGTGTTTCATGAAGATACACCTGAGCTACAATTTTGGTTTCTGCATGTGTTGTTTCACAGCTTTTCCAGATAGAGCTGCAACATATATCAGTATAAATTCCCCTTGCTTCTTGCAGCAGGGTATCAAACCTAGCATCACTGTCATGAAGTGTGTAGCAAAGGAGATAGGCTTGTTTGTGAATATTAGATCATATGCTTGTTTTTAATTAGCAGCCTTGTCAAATAAGGTTAGTTTTCTTTCTTTAATTCCCTTACGGTGATGTGATACAGCTATTTCATATGTTCCCAGAGTTGTATTTATGATTTGGAAATTAAATACACAATAGGTAGAATAATAAAGAAGAGGCACTGCAGATATAAAGCGATTTATAAAACTGAAGTTGCTGGGCTTAAATACAAGAATGATTGGGGCATTAGCTTTTATGGGGAAGATTTGTGGTTTCTTTCCTGGTCTCTTCCTGCCTTTAGCGATTATGATGGCTGTGACCAGGTGTCATTTTAAGCAGAGCAAATGCTAGTTGTGTTTCCACATGACATACTATGTGTAGAGAAACATGCCTGACCATTTCACAGAACATTTTTGTTGTGATAAAGATATGTTCTTCAGAGGATTTTTTTTATGTGTTACCAATGAGCATGATGCACACTGGAATGGAAAAAAGAGAAGATAGATGTATTAAAGAGGAGTGTCATCTGTTAGCTTGGACGAGTGTATGACATGCCTTTAGTACATTTGGTCCCTTCTCTTTCAGTAAGTGACGCTACTGAATGTTTGTCATCAAAAGAGAACTAATTCTCTATAATGGAACAGAACAATGTCTCTTGAACCTAACCTTACTCTCCTTTAAGACTTTTCTTATCCCTTTGAAAAAAAAACAAAACTGAGACAAAGCTTTCTCTCTGATTACTTTCTATAAAGTGATGTTATTCCTGCATGAGTACGCTAGAGGAGTGATCATGTAATTCGATGTATTGCCCTCTCTTTATTTTACAAGGTGTATCTGAGATGGAAAATTAGAGATTCAGTTTGATCTCTTTTTGTCCGAGCATCCCATAGTTGTTAGTTAAGTTACAATACAATTTGAGCCATGTATTTATATTCACATTAAAATGTGAATATACATGAAAGAGCTACAGTGCTTTATTAATTAAACTATGTTAATTAGTCTGTATTAAACAGTTTTTATGTTCAGTAAAATTTTCATAACGTTATAAAAGTGAGCACTTTCTTTTTTAAATTGCATGCTTTGTAAACTCTGAAAGCAGTTATTTCTCAACCATTAGTAGTTAGTATTTTCTATTAGATGTGTATCTCTTACCTTTTTTTTCCCCCCTCTCCCCTACTTCACGTTTGCAAAACTTAACTGACTCTCCTATTACATGGAAAAGCAAGGGCACTTCCATGCACTAGGATGATAATTAGCTTTTTCCCATGTATTTCTAGTGAATTACTAAACATTGGAAACATTGACAGTTTTATGCATTTCTCATGATGAGATCGATATGAAAATGAATACCAGAGCATCTAGGAATTCTGAGGACAACTGTGAAAACACTTTCGTTGAATAGGATATGTGTCCAATTTGAACAGGGAGGAAATAATCACAGTTTTTTTTAGATTTGATGCTTTCTGTATTATACCTCAGTATTTTTCATCAGGCCTTAATCAATTTCCCTAGGCAATTGATTTTTTTTTTTTTTTTTTTTAGTCATTCCTGACAGCAAGCTGTTTTGTTGTTTTTTTTTTTTTTAAACACTCAGTAATTAGGACCTCATAGCCCTAGTAGGAAAGTGTTTTGTAGTGCATAATTGTCATTAGGTTGAAAATAATTTATTTATCAGTTGGAATATCTTTATGGAAGTTTGTGGCTAACCTGATAATGGGACCTTTCTCCATTAGTTCTTGTCAGAGTTACCAGCATTTAGTCATAATACCTCTGCTAGTTCCTTAACAGATAACTATCAGAAACTGCTGATTTGAAAATACTGGGGCTTTTATTTTTTTTTAACCTCCTGTTTGTTTCCCACAGACTGTTACATGTGTGCATTTGAAGCTTCAACTAGTCATAGAGACTTTCTGGTTGGGAAAGAAAATTGAAAATGTGGTACTTGCGTCTGTGCTCTAGAAAACAAATCTTTCTTTCTTGAAGTTAAGCTAAAGCAGCTTCATTTAAAAAAAATGTTCTTACATTATGAATCTCATTTAAAATAACTTTAAGTGGATGTTCTGATTATAAATGGAAACATGTTCTGAAATATGTGTGAATCCAATGAATCTAAAACAAACATTGTCCAGTTTAGTACAGTTCTTCTGAATTTCTTTGGTACTTGGATAAACACGCATCATTAAGTGGAAAAGTGCATATAAATTTAAAATTAACATTCTCTGCAGGAAATAGCATGACATTTTGGCACTTGGTGGAAGTAAAATTCAGTAATGTCCTTTCCATAGAATAATTTTTTACTTCTTGTTTTATGTTGTGACTATCTAATATTATTTCTTTTCCTTCTCATAGTAGGCTGTGCTGGAACAAAAATGCAATGAAAGAAACACTGGATGAATGAATGAAAAGCCCTGCTTTGCAATCCCTCAGCATGGCGGGACTGCAGCTCATGACCCCTGCTTCCTCCCCAATGGGTCCATTTTTTGGACTACCATGGCAACAAGAAGCAATTCATGATAACATTTACACGCCAAGAAAATATCAGGTACTAGTGATAATACTGATAAAATACTGTAAGGAAAAAAAAAAGTATAATTAAATCCATTAATTTAGTACGTAAAGAACTGGAGTAGCTGAAAGATGTGCAGTGTTGCACAGAATAGGCATATTCCTTTCACAGCTCCTCCTGTTAGGAGTTAATGGTGTCATTTTAACATGGCTGTGTGTTATGTTTGTAATGACCCGTTCTCTCTCTTCAACTTGGTTTAATGAGCAGGACAGCGTCTAAGCTGAATGTTCTCTTGCTGATATCTGCAAAGTGCCGTTAGAAATACAGTAAACATTATGCTGTGCGTCTCAATCGTATGCAATACAGTAGTGTCTCCTTCCTCTCTGACCTTCTGACTAATACACACTAAATCTTGATTTTTGTAAATTTTTCTTTTATTTGCACACTAATCAAAGACACTCAGTAGTGTCAAAAACCCCCATCAGGGCACTGTGATTTTTCATTTTGTAAAGGAAACTTGGTTTTGAGTTCTAGACTTGTAGTTCTCTTAACTGCAGAGGTGTCTGAAGGGTAACATTTGGTTAGCATTACTGAAAAGTTTTAGGTCACCCTGAGCTAATATACTTGCTTACTTGACTGACATGATGTATATAGTTAGATTTAAAAGCTCTAGCTTTGTTCTTAACGCAGTGTATCTAGCAAGAGCAGCATCCACAAGAAAAGTTAGAAAGCTACTTGAAATAGCAGTAAATTGTGGCACTAAAAGATTTTTAGATATAGCAGATGGATTGTATGGTATGTATCAACATTGTTTGAAAAGACTGTGGCAATAAATTGGTATGAAGGAAATATTCTGTGGCACTGAAAACATCTCCAGAGCTACTACTGACTTGTCTTTGTCTTGCATTTGTATTATTTGATTTTTTTTTTTTCCCCACTGCATTGATGCAAATTCATATGCTATTTTTCAAACCCAGGTTGAACTGCTTGAAGCAGCTTTGGATCATAATACAATAGTCTGCTTAAACACTGGCTCAGGGAAGACTTTTATTGCAGTACTACTCACTAAAGAGCTGTCCTATCAGATCAGGGGAGATTTCAACAGAAGTGGAAAGAGAACTGTATTCTTGGTCAACTCAGGTAAGAAGAGAGGTATACTGAGTTCCTTAACATTCTCCTAATATTTTCATGGAATACTTCTTAATAAAAGTTGTGTAAAAGCAAAGATGGGAGAAACTTTTGCATAAAACCTTTAACAGAAAAAGGATGCTAAACTGATGTTATCCACTTCATACAACCTGCTTATGATAATTTTAAACTGGAAAACAGAAGACAAGGTGGTGACTCTAAAGTGCAATTTAATTACCAGCCTGTTTCCTTGCTGTGGTTTTACATGGAAGCAGTTACTGTTTATCTCTGATTCAATATTAGTCTAAGCTAAAGATCATGTTAGGAAGCACAGTACTAAGTAATATACCACACAGTTTGAAAATTAATGTATGAAAACACCTTTATGTGACCGAGATTTCTGTGGTGTTTTTTTGGTTTTTTTTTTTTTTTAAGCAAATCAAGTTGCTCAGCAAGTGTCAGCTGTCAGGACACATTCAGATCTTAAAGTGGGAGAGTATTCAAGTTTAGAGATGACTGAATCATGGACAAAAGAAAAGTGGAGTCAGGAATTCTCTAAGCATCAGGTAATGTATTAAGTATAAACTTTAAATATTAAGGATAATCTGCAGTGAATTAACCTTGATCAGAAGTGATTTTTTTTTTTTTTAATTATACACTAACTTATTTTCTAACAAATTCAGACTACTGATATTATTTATAGATTAATTTTGAGTAAAAACACGTATAGGGTTTCTTAGGTTGTTTTTAAAAAGCTGTCCCTTTGATCCTTTGTTTTCAGTCTTCCTGACTTTTGGTTCATTGTGATGGTTGCAGAAGACATTTTGAGTGTCCGTAGCATTCTTTAAATACCATCAAGAGATGTTTAAATGTTAGGTAATAAAAAAATTGATAAAATGGAATATTCTTTGGGGATGCAGGACGTTCTCTTCAGCATGCATTTTATGGGAATGCTTTTTCTATATGGTTCTTTTTTGTGATGGTTTGGGAGTTCCCCACCCCCCCCACACTTTGTAAAATCACCCAGACTAGACTCAGTTGGCTGGAAGTTGCGGAATGAAGCTATATTTACAGCTTAGCACAATGTACAAGCAGATATATACACAATATACAGGAATATTTACAGAAATATACAAGTTAAAGGTAACACAGAAAAACCACACCCCTCCCAGAAATCAGAGACCCCAGGAGGGGCTTCCAACCACCCTTCCACCTTCTCCCCACCCCTATACCTTACCCCAAGGTTTGCTTTACACACAGGGTGAGTTTGGAGTATCAGCCAGGGGGATTAGAAGGAAAGTGGTTAGTGAGGTTACTCGGCAGAGAGGAGAAAAGCCAGAATCTGCTAGACAACCCGAGACACTGTGCCCTAGAGAGTGTCTGCCCAAGTGTCTTATCTTTGTTTTGTATTCTTAGTCTTAAACATCTCAGCAAGCCTGTGAGTGAAGTAGACATTGCCATTGTTTCCTTTTCACAGCCTATAGTATAATTTTCTCCATTAAACTACTCCAATTAGCCTCAAACCAACACGTTTTTCCAGATGGAAAATCATAGCTTTAATGGTAACATTTTCTTTGGTGATTCTTGGACCATTTCTGTTAAAATCTTTCCATGCTGAGCTAAGTATCTTGCAGTAATGCAAATATTTGTGTATTCCAGGTTTTTCTCTCTAGTATTTAGCCTGTGAAATACATCTGAGGAATTTCCACAGGTGATAGCGTTGCTATACTTGCAGTTCACAGTTATGAATTATTTTTACTCTAATTAAATAACTCTCTAGTGAGACTTGCAGAAGGTTTTCCTGCTTCTCCTTGACTTAAGGCAGTTCACACTTCTCTTATACTGACACTTCTATTTTTTGCTTTTTAAATCTAGGTTCTGGTTATGACATGTCATGTTGCTTTAACTGTTTTGAGAAATGAATATTTATCCCTGTCAAATATTAATCTTCTGGTATTTGATGAGTGCCATCTTGCGATCCAGGATCACCCATACCGTGAAATTATGAAGGTGGGTTCCACTGCATGAATGTTCTAATATTTGGTTGAAGAGGAAGAATCAGGTGGAAATTGTCAAAGAATGCTTTTGAAACAGTGGAAAGTAGAACAGTGTTTTTAGCATGTCCTGGGACTGTGAAATTGCAGTAGTGAATGTGGACATTGGTGATATACTGAAGTAAAAAAAAAAAAGTATGTACAGTGGAGATTAAAATCTGGCATTAACAGAGAAAAGAAGCTATAGAATTAGGGGCATTTTTTACAATCATTAATAAAATGTGAGTTTGGGAATAAAAAACACTTATCATTTTTTATTATTTTTAAAGTAATGATTTCTAAAGATGTTTGTAGCGGTTGTTTTGGGATGTTCTTGGATCTGTGCGATATTTGGCATATACCATACAAGAAACCTGTGTAATAGATATCATTCCAAATCTCTCTTCAAGTTTAAAAGATGGATGCTCTGATTAGGTTTTTAGGTGTCATAATACTTCCACACCACGTAAAAAGTAGAATGATATAACAAGTAACAAACCACAGGATGAGGAAATGGCCTCAAGTTGCACCAGGGGAGGTTTAGGTTAGATATTAGGAAAGAATTTCTTCAGAGTAAGGGTTGTAAAGTATTGGAACAGGGTGCCCATGGAAGTAGGCATCCCTGAAGGTGTTTAAAAGATGTAAATGGTGGTGACCTGGCATTGTTGGGTTAACAGTTCAATTTCATGATCTTAAAGTCACTTTCAACAAGAATGATACAATGATTCCACATGTGTTGTAAACATGGCAGGGTTATTCTGTGTGTTGCTAACTATATTTTTCCATATAATATTTTAACAGCAATAATCTTTATTTGGTTCCTAGTTTAACTTCAATCAATAAAATAGAAAATACTAATTTAATATTTGATTCCTTTTCCAACATTGCCTAGTTTTCAACTAAGCATTGAAGTTAGCAGTCTGGTAGCTTGATGGTAGATCTGCAGAAACAAAGGGTTTTCATTCTGCTGTCCTTCACAGATCTGTGAGGATTATCCATCACGTCCTCGAATCTTGGGATTAACAGCTTCCATTTTAAATGGGAAATGTGATCCTGCTGAGTTAGAGGAGAAGATCCAGAAACTGGAGAAAATTTTGAAGAGCAATGCTGAAACTGCAACTGATTTGGTGGTCTTAGACAGGTATGTTGCACAATTACAACTATTAAATTGATACTTGCGTTTTAATTTTGGATAGAAAAATAATCCAGTAGCAGTACATTCTCTTAAACTTCAGAAGAGTTTGGGTGCATGTGATGCCATTACTTACCTCTATTTGGGATGGAGATGGGATGTTAAATTGCTTTTTGAACAACCGGTGTTGAAGTATGTCTTTTCCTTAAAGTTAGTTCAGAGGCCGATTGGCCTTGATACTCAGAGATTTTCTGCTGTTGTGAGGGATAAACAAATGAACAAACAAATAAAGCAAACCCCAAACAAGCCCAGAACAAAAACTACTCAGCAAAACGACTGAACAAAACCCACCTCAAAAGACTAAACAAGTAATAAAACACTATCAACCAAAATGATATTAACCTCCTTTTTAGAGGGGATATTAGAAAGAAGAGTTTTTTAGAATGAAGTATTTAGGATGGTGGAGACTTTCTTAAGTATTTAAATGTATAATTATTAATTCATAATGGGGGGAAAATGTGCTTGAATACACTTCGTGTTGCTCTTATGTGCTATATAAACTGGCCAGGCTGAAATACCTCTGACTTTCAGAAGCTGTGTTTAACTTGATCTTTGCTCTTAATTAAGATATACTTCTCAGCCGTATGAGATTGTTGTAGACTGTGGACCATATGCTGATAGAAGTGGGTTGTATGGAAGATTATTGATGGAATTGGATGAAGTGCTTACCTTTCTGAATGACTGTAACATATCTGTACATTCGAAAGAAAGAGATTCTACCTTAATTTCTAAGCAGGTAAGGACATAAAGGTTTGTGAAAAAACTGGGGAATAGAAGTCTTATACGTGGCAAAAATACCCAGTAGTATTACGTTACTAAAATGTTCAAAGCTAACCATTCTAGACTGTCTGCGCAAAAAGATTTTTCTAACAATCCAGGTCTTTACATAAGTGAGTGGAACTTGATTGTCAACCATTGGTTAGAACTTTATCTAGTTTGCTATTCAGATTTGCTTAAGGCAGTGAAATAATTCTGCACCTTAATGTTATGGGTCCTTATTTTGGAACATAAGAATTTGTCTCCCATCACTTTTGAATAATTTAGTTAAGAAAAGGAAGGAATGCCTCAGGAAATATTTGGACAAACTGTACTCAGATATATTAAAAAATGATAAAGTAAGAATTCAGACAAAAATTGCAGCCATAGATCTGCAATTTCTACAAATTATCTTAGAACAATCATGCTGGAATGGAGTTTGATCTTCAGTCCTGCCCCTAACTTTCTGTGTTTGCCTTTGTGTTGTCGTGTTAGACGGCAGAATAGAGTCCGCATGGCCTGATGCAAGGGACCTGTCACAAATGGGGTCCAGGCAGTGGGGTTTTTCCCCTCCTTGAGCATTGCTTCCTGAGGTACAACTGTGTATGTACACTAAGCCTTTGTTTAAGCAGTCAATAACCAGTTACATTTCTACAATAGTCCATGAGGAAGTTCAGGAACATATTTCTTCAGCCCAATGTATTCCAGTTTCTTTTAACATTCCTAAAAACCTAGCATTCTAACACTGTCCAGAAAACCATTATTTGGGCCAAAGTGAAAGATGATACATAAGCCAGTCTATCACAGCTGTGTGGGATAAGGAACTCTTGTATACTTTTGTGATAAACTTACAATGTAGTAGACTATTATCAGAAATGCTGGCGTCCAGAGTCAGTCCCCAGGATTTGCATAGTGTGGAGGAGTGGATTAGCTCCTATGCTTCTGATGTATGTAACCCACTGTGCTTGTGTTCTGATCTAGTACTTCTCTTAAGAAGATAGAGACACTAATATTAAGAAAAAAAAAAAGTTAGTTTTCGACTTGAGATGCCTTCTGTCTTGGTAGTGGAGAGCATCAAACCTCTATGTGCAGTTACAATTAGTATAGATAAGCTTTGCCTATAATTAAGTCTTAGAGCCGGTAGGCTTAATGGGGGATAGCGTAAAAAGGATGCTAACCTCCTCTTCCTCACAGAAGGGAATAAAGAAGGGAAATAAAAGCAGGAACTGAAAACTCTTATCATCCTGAGTGTTGCTATAGTTCTATCATAGTTCTTCTGTGATACGTTCAAATCCTGATTCTTAATAATAATGTTTGGTTACACTACTTTTGGATAGTTTGTTTCACTATTTGATTCTTTAGGAGGAGACCATTTGCCATCAGATAAAGATTTTCATGATAACACTTGCTTCTTCAGGAGAGAATCACTTGTTATCAGATAAAGTGCCTATGCTGTGCAATCTGAGCAGAGCATAGTTCTCTCCCGGTTTGCTGTTTGTTAAATATAAACAATAACAACTTCTGCTTTGTCTATCTAGTTGCCTTGAGGAGTATTCTCCATTTTAATGTAATTATCTTCAAGTAAATGTCAGTTTCCAGTTCCACAAAATTGTGAAATATTCTTTTAACTTGCTGCTGAGGGTTTTTGGGTTTTTTTGAGATTTGGAAATATACAGATTTCTGAGTTCAGTTGTAGTAATTTAAGGGAGGCAAGTGCAACTTGCTTCATTAGAAAATGACAAAGTTCCTAAGGTCACCTAGATAACAAAAGCAGACTTCTAAACATTTTTTGTTAGGGAGTAATTGTTGTAATCTTTAAAGATAGTTCTATAAGAGAAACAAGATCGCAGTGTTAAATGAATAAAGAGATCATGACTACACTCTTTGAACTGATATTTGAATTCATGTGTTGTAGATACTGTCAGACTGTCGAGCTGTGTTGGTTGTTCTGGGACCGTGGTGTGCAGATAAGGTAGCTGGGATGATGGTGAGAGAGCTACAAAAGTATATCAAACATGAGCAAGAGGAGCTGCACAGGAAATTTTTATTGTTTACAGACACTTTCCTAAGGAAAATACATGCACTCTGTGAAGAGCACTTCTCGCCTGCCTCACTTGACCTGAAATTTGTAACCCCAAAAGTGATAAAGCTGCTTGAAATCTTGCGCAAATACAAACCATATGAACGGCAGCAGTTTGAAAGTGTTGAATGGTATAACAATAGAAATCAGGATAACTACGTGTCTTGGAGTGATTCTGAAGATGATGATGAGGATGAAGAAATTGAGGAGAAGGAGAAGCCAGAGACTAATTTCCCATCTCCCTTTACTAATATTTTATGTGGAATTATTTTTGTGGAAAGAAGATACACGGCAGTTGTTCTAAATAGGTAAAGCTTTTTTTTTCTCTCAGTTAAAAAAAAAAAAAAAAGGCAGCTTTAGCTGCCAGTACATGGATGTTAATATCATGGTATCTTGTATTTTCAGAACTCTATTTTAAAGTTGGTTTACTGGATTTGCACAAAAAAATAACTGAAAAAATAAATCCAGGCTGCATTTACGTGAGGTGGATAGGAAGAGTATGTCTTTGAAAGTTGGTACTCCAGGGCTTATTTTGAACCTGAGTTTGTAATTTGATTACTTTAACAAGCAAAATCTTAAATGCTGTACTTAACCTGTAACAGAACCATACACTGATTCATCTAAATCAGTTTTTATGTTTGTAATGCATGCTGGAAACTTCTCTGATGTAGTGAATGCAGTACCTCTGGAAATGTTACCATTACCTTACTAAATCGCATAATTATATGATCCAAGTCTAGAGAAAATCAAGATTGTCCTTGCACAAATATCTCTTTAAGATTACCCAGCACTACTTTTTAACAGTTGGTGCTTATAGAATGCCAGTTCAGTCAAACACAGTATTTTCTTAGTCTCCACCAAGGAAAATACAAACCCTGGAATATTTGCCAAGACGTATTATCCAATACTAGAGTTCCTTATCAGCTCTTATTCCTGAGTGTGATCTGTGTTAGTTACACCTATTTACCATGAACTTATGAATGACACCTGATTTATTCACCAGTTGTGATTTGGGGTCCTGATATTTGGGATAGATCAAGTAGCCAAATTCCAACATCCTTAAGCTTTAGGAACATTTGGTACATGTTACTGGCAGTGAAAAATAAAGCTCTGTGTAGCTTCATGTGTTTCTGAGGACTAACTACCAGACTCTCAAAATGCCCCTTTATCTCATGTAAGACACCTGATCTCAAAATACCTGGATGATTAGCAGGCCTGAGCTGTCAGAATTAAGCCTTGAGTGGAGAACCTCACTGTAGGCTCATTTCAGTTGAGTGCATTTAGTTCAAGAGCCTATGCTAATTTGTAGCTATATGTAATCTTGTATATGCAGGTGGAAAGGTTGTCTCCTGAATAAGGAAGTCCTGAATGTTTGAATTAGTATGTGAAAGACACTGGAGCAGTAATCCAGTATGGATCATTACACAGAACTAAATTCAAGCAGAATTACAATTTTTCTTAGAACATATTTATTATGGCAATATTTGGAGCAGTCCATCATGACTAAGGAAGGAATGTGTTGTGCTTCCTACTGGAAGAGGCTGACCAGAGAGGTTGTGGAGTCTCCTCCTTTGAAGACTTTCAAAACCTGCCTGGATGTGTTCCTGTGTGGCCTGCCCTAGGTGATCCTAGGGAAAGAGGAGGGATTTCAGCAGTTCTACAAGGATAGAAAGGGCAGAGAGAACTTTGCCATTTTCTGTCTTGTTTGGCAACAGTGGTAGGCATGTGGCTGGAAACCAGCACAGCACCCATCTTGTTGTGTGTGTGAGGCACAACTCCTAAAGATGTAATTGAGAAAGATTTGAAGTGTTTTTGGAGGTATGCACACTGTGCTTTGCATCTGAGGAGCACCTGGGAATGAATGTAGTGAATATGCTATGAGTAAAGTGGTATGGGAACAGCTATAGTGAGACGTGCAAGGGTAGTACTTTTTCATCTATGATAACTTGTTTGGGTGTTTGTTTTTTTTTTAAATGGGTCTGCTGCTCAAATACCTGTTATGATTGAGAAATCCCAGATTATGTCCATGCTGAAAACAGATTAACTAAGGATGCTACAGTATGACTACTTTGCACAATGTAATTACACTTTTAAATCCGTAAATGCCTAATTCTAATTTCAGTGCATTGCTTATATGAGCAGTCTTCTGCCTTGTCAGTGAAATCAGAACACTGCATAAGACAGCTTTTTCTACTTCTGTAACCTGCAGAAGGTGTAAGGCAGTAAACTGAGAGTATGGACTAACTTCATGTTTCTGTTCAGTCTTTCCTTCAAAGAATTTGATTAAGTTCTCTAATTGCAATTACAGTTTGGGTTAATTTCAAAAGTAATGCACATCTCACTGGGTAGGCTAAGCACTGCTCTTTAGGAAAACAAGTCAACGTTGTATTGTTAGTACACCTGAGCAGAACATTTAATGTGAAGGATAACGGTATGTTTGAACCTAAAAATTAGCACCTTATAGTGAGGAAGTATAATTTTGTTGAGGAAGCAGTTACATCTTTCTGCTAAGATAATTTACAGAAAGTGAGATGGAGTGGAGTGTCTTAAGAGTAATAGACTGGTTTAAAAAAGCCTGGTTTTGCTGTGATATGTTTAAAGTATGATGCTAGCTATGGATGCTCTCTTAACTTCAGAGGTTTTCACTAGAACTAGAGTGTTTAGTGAAGACTAAGATCAGTTTGTTTGTTGCCATAGCTTAATTGGCACAGTTCTGTTTTTTACTTCTAATATAGGTATTGAAAACAAAAGACTTCTAAAAAATTCATGTAATATTTTTAGGTTGATTAAAGAAGCTGGCAAGCAAGATCCAGAACTGTCTTACATCAGTAGCAATTTTATAACTGGACATGGCATTGGCAAGAACCAACCTCGGAACAAGCAGATGGAAGTAGAATTCAGAAAACAGGAAGAGGTACCTTGAAATAAAACAATTTAAACTAGCACTATGCTAAGAACCCTTTTTGTGTGTGTGTGTAACTTCAGAAACAAAAACCAACAGGCATAGTCTAGGGCACGGTTACTGGAAGTTCAGGGAATACCCTTGGTGGTGTTCTTCATTTAAAAAAAACAAAACCCAGCAACAAAGATATTTGAAGATACTACTTGTCATAATCTGCAAACATAAAAACTCGATCTAAAGTAGTCTTTGCGTCCTGTCAGATCATCAGCCACCTATTCTTTCTTTTCTGCATTGAGTTAGTTGTAATATAGGAATACTGTTAAGTTTTCTGACCTTTTCCACACTTAAGCTGGTTTTATATTTATCTTTGCTGAAAGTGAATTTGATAAATCATTAAATTATATAAAACAGCTGAAAGATTGTAAATAAATAGGTGGGATCCTCTCTGTTGCTACTAACTGTACTGGCTTTCTGGATTGCTGTGATACTATGTACTATAGCTGATTCCTGGAAAGCTACATTTTCTGATAAAATAGTTTCACTGTGTCTTTTGAAAAGATTTTTTTTTGTGATAGATCTGCATATATAGGCAAACTTTTTGGAATGTCTGATTCACTTCGCTTTTTTATTGGCTTTGATAAATCTGATAATGGAAATAGATTTCAGAATAATCTGTTAATTTTTTCTTCATTACTTTTGCAGGTTCTTAGAAAATTTCGAGCACATGAAACCAACCTACTTATTGCTACTAGTATTGTAGAAGAGGGTGTTGACATACCAAAATGCAACTTGGTGGTGCGTTTTGATTTGCCCACAGAATACCGCTCCTATGTACAGTCTAAAGGAAGAGCTAGAGCACCAATTTCCAATTACATTATGTTAGCAGACACAGACAAAATCAAAACTTTTGAAGAAGATCTTAAGACATACAAAGCAATTGAGAAGGTATGAGGTCAAAGGAATGTAGCTGGTTTTGTTAAATGTATCATAGTATTTTTAAGGGAAAAATCTCTCATCACGTTCTGTTCTTGAAATGTTAAGATCCTCAGAAACAAATGCTCAAAATCTATTGATACCAATGAAACCGAAACTGATCCCATTGTTGATGATGATGATGTGTTTCCACCCTATGTGTTGAGGCCAGATGAGAACAGTCCAAGAGTTACTATTAACACTGCTATTGGACACATAAATAGGTAAGAGGCATGTTCACGTCAAAAAGTAAATTTCTTGTATTTGAGTAAAAACTTTATTAGTCTGTCTCACAACATGGATGCATAGGCTGAGGCATTGTACACTTTCTTGGGAATCCTGACGGGATCTTCTCTTCTGAAGAGGTCATAGTAATTTGAAGGGGTAGTTTGCTTTTTGTCTTTTTATCCTACGCAGGTTCTAGCTTTAAGGAATGTAGTGATTCTAATTCCTGCCTGATTAACAGCTGACAAGCTCTTGACAGGCTAATTTTAAAAATAAGTAAGAGTGGCTGTCGTGAAATCTTCCAGTTTAATATTCACATTTGTATTTGCAATCCGTCATCACATTTTAAAACGTAGTAAGCATGCTGAATGTAATGCAAGTTCACAAAAACAGGATGGTGTACCTCCCAGGGAGCTAACCAAATACCATCTTTGTAAGGTCATGGCAGATAGCAGTTTCTCACTGACAGGAAAAGGTAGATGTTAGGACACTCCAAAAACAGCAAGAAAGAAGATCCAGGGAGCTAACAGACTGGTTAGTTTTACCTTAGTCATATGGAATATTATGGACTAAGTTATTATAGAAACAGTTTCCAGGCACAAAAAGGAAAAAGGGATTGGCAGTGGCAAACCTTTTTTTGAGAGCGGATTTCACCTGGTAAACATTGTTGTCTCTTGTGCGATGAAGTAATTGACTGTGAACAGAGGAAAAGCAGTGAATGTCATTACTGAAGTACAACTTTTGATGAAGCTGCTATAGTATCTGAGTAGTCAGATTCTTGAGTTGCAGACCATTTCAGTGGACCTCCTGATGGCCCATTGTGGTTTAACAGCAGCACATTTGCATTTGTCACCCAAGTTTGGGGAGAGGAAAGTGAGTGTAGTGGAGGGAAGGCTACTATTCAAATGAGTAGCCATGACAAAATAGGCAGAGTAGAACAGCAGTAAACTCAGGAGATTAAACAGAGAGAGATGCAAACACCGGGATCTGAGATGAAATGGTTTTGTGGATCATTACAAACTTGGAAATACCTTGCTGGAGACAAGTTTTATAGTGAAGGATTTGAAGGTGTCCTGCTCAGTACTTGGTTGAATATGAGTCAGCAGTGTAACCTTGTAGTGCTCGATATTATCTCAAATTATCTGTTGTGGTGTTCACACTGAAATGTGTTTATGTTTCAATTTGTAACATGTTTTGTCAACTTAGGTACTGCGCTAGATTACCAAGTGATCCATTTACACACCTAGCTCCCAAGTGTAAAACACGAGAACTACCTGATCATACGTTTTACTCTACTCTCTACCTGCCAATCAACTCACCTCTTCGAGCTTCAATTGTTGTAGGTATTTGGGGAAGGAAAAGCATGGAAATTAAGTGTTTGTATAGATGTCTGTTCTGTTTCTAGGATTAGTTTCTTTGTTGTTAATTAAAGTCACTTTTTCTTTTCCTGTACTGTGCTCTGTAACTATATTTAGGTCACTGTTCACAGAATGATTTATGTTTGTTTCTGTTGTAATGTGTTTTCCAGCAACTACTGTTTATTCCAAAGGTAAAAATACTTAAATATTTTTTCCCACTGCATTGTTTCTTCACACATTTATGTATCAGGTTTAGGAAAACATTCTTTATTGGTTTCAATCCATAATATGTTGAGTTCCTGTAACTTTGGCTTCTGTGGGAAGAGCAACATAAGCCTGAATATATTCACAAATTTTGCTTGCCTCATATGTTTGTGTATAAGTAATAATGTACTCAACAACAAGAGTTTTTAAAGAAATATTTAAATGTTTGTAGGGTCCTCCAATGAGTTGTGCAAGACTGGCTGAGAGAGTTGTAGCTCTTATTTGCTGTGAAAAACTACACAAAATTGGTAAGAACCAGAAAAGCAGCATCTCTTTGGTAAAGGTTATTATGTAATTGAGAAACTGATCATGGTATACAGATGTCACGCGTAGCCACGCATTTCTACTATAATGTCCTTTTTGCTGCCCTGTTCTATCATATAATCATGTTTTTACTATTTTAGCTTAAACTTCATAAGCTAAAGTTAGATTTTCCAAGGGAATCTCTTTATTTAATAGTTGTTTTTTTTTTTTTCTTAAACAGCAAATGAAACATTAATACTAGACACAGATTTTGACATTATATATACTCAATAAAGGGAAAGGAGTCTAGTTCTCTAGAGAATGTTGATTATAGGTCAAGGACTACTTCCTGAAGCCAAAAGATAACTTTTTTTTTTCAGTGATTGGTAACAAAATACAATATAAAACACACAACACTAAGTTTATTCTCTTCTCTAATATCCTTGTTCCAAAAATGAAACATTGAAAGATTTCTTCCGGTCTCATGTTTCTAGTAAGTGTAATGGAGCATATTCTTCAGTGTGGAAAGTTTTAAAGAGAATTCCATGTTATATGTGTTTCGAAATACAGAAGATTTATGTATCTTCTTAAAAAAAAAAAAAAAAAGTAGGTCTGGTTTTGTTTGTTTTGGATTGTGGGTTTTTTTGGTTCAGAGTTAACCTTCTATTCCTATGAATTTTGTGATCAAATGTATCTAAGAATAACACTGTGACGGCTCAACTCTGTATTGAGAGTACACATTAAACAGTAGTAGTTCCCTTTTTAGAGTGATACAGAAATGTAACTGTTGCCTCTTCCTTAGAATGTGAGTGATATTTAAATGAGTATTTCACAGAATCACACAGTCGCAGAATGGTAGAGGGTAGAAGGGACATCTGAAGACCATCTGGTCCAACCTCCCAGCTAGAGCAGGATCAGCTAGAGTAAATCACACAGGAACACATCCAGGTGGGTTTTGAATGCCTCCAGAGACAGAGATTCCACAACCTCTCCAGGCAACCCGTTCCAGTGCTGTTCCCTTCAAGAGAAAATTATTTCCTTTGTGGTTACATAGAACTTCTTGTGTTCCAGTTTTTCATCCCTTGCCCCTTTTCCTGTCACTAGGCTGAGAAGAGTCTAAACAGACTTGTCTCTCTCAGCCTTTTCTTGTAAGGCAGGTGTTCCAGTGCCTCTAGTCATCTTAGTAGCTCTCTGCTGAACTCTTTCCAGTAGTTCCTTTTCCCACTTGCACTGAGGAGCCCAGAACTGGGCGTAGTATTCTAGATGAGGCCTTGTCAGGGCAGAGTAGTGGGGAAGAAGAACCTCCCTCAAGCTGCTGGACACACTCTTTGTTGGCTCATCGTGAGTCTGTTGTCCACCAAGAGTCCCAGGTCCTGTTTTCCCAGAGCTGCTTTCTACCAGGTCAGCCCTCAATGTATATTTCAGCCACAGGTCACTTTATATGGGCAAAAATGAGTTTTCTTTTAATACTCTCATTATAGATTTTTTTTTTTTTTTTTTTTAATTTCAGAGACTCCTACTGTAAGTACTTTTTTGCCAAAAAATTAGCTTTTATCACTCCTTCCTCAAAGTTGTAGCTTGCAGAGCCTTGCAGTAGTATTTTTAAAACATAGGTGAGTTGTTTTCATGAACAATCACATCTGCTGTGTTAGTATCTGAAGGAAC
The DNA here is from genome assembly GCA_013399055.1 of Ramphastos sulfuratus. NCBI lineage: Eukaryota > Metazoa > Chordata > Aves > Piciformes > Ramphastidae > Ramphastos > Ramphastos sulfuratus. The sequence goes on from WBNM01012155.1 coordinate 51,943, forward strand.
CAGAATTTGATTGATGGTAATTGTATTTCTTTGCACTCTTTCATAATACTCAGGTGAACTGGATGATCATTTGATGCCAGTTGGTAAAGAAACGGTTAAATATGAAGAGGAGCTTGATTTACATGATGAAGAGGAAACCAGCGTTCCAGGAAGGCCAGGCTCTACAAAACGAAGACAGTGCTATCCTAAAGCTGTTAGTATCATTCACAGCCATTTACATCTCTGGTCAAATGCTTTATGTACTGATAAAGCAAAACTGTCAATATGTAGTTTTTCTCTGATAAGAATCTTTTGTGTGTTTGCCATTCATAGTGGAAATATTCTATGGTTTTAACTGCATGGAAACTTGCACTATTACCTGAGTGAGCTTAAGGAGTGCTGTGGAAGCATGCCTATAGTTCAAAGAACATAACTTTCTCTAAAACTAAATGACTTATTTGCCTCGTATAGAACAAGTACGAGAGGAAAAGGTTGTCCTGCATTAATAATCTCTAAAATCTTTTAAGTTCTCTTGTAAGTATACTTAAGCAAAGGAGGAATTACTGACCTTCTAGACACAAAATTGAAGATCAAAGGGGACACTCAGGGAATCAGACTTACTTGCCAGACACTAAAGGCAGACAGTTTTGGTTTTGTTTCCGGCCCACCTCCCCCCACCCCTTTTTTTCTTTTTTTTTTTTTTTTTTTTTTTTTTTTCCCCAAAGATGGTTGTTTTAATTTTATTTTGACTTTCCTGGTTAAACACAAAATTTCCCCCCCCCCCCCCCCCCCCCCGATATTGGGTTAAATCTTAGAATGTCAAGTATGCCTTTAAATTTTATTTTTTTTAACTTTAAAAATACATAATATGCTAAAAGGATCACATAAAACATAGTCTATTGTAGCTTTACAATATTGAATAACTTATCTATAGATCTGTTAAAATAGGTTTCAGCCACATCAGTTTGTAGAATTGGACTTTTTAGGCAGTATTTATGGGGGAGTGTCAAATACTTTAAGAGAAAACGGGGAAAATCTATCAATCTTTTGCAACTACTCTGCAACCTCCCTTCTTCTGCAGTTGTTACAGGTTCTGTGTACAGTCCTTTCAATGGAACAGGTAATGCATTCAGAAAAAATTGCATAGCAGCCTCTGGAAGGTGCATTTTGTGGGGAAACTGGTAGCATTTGGTCACATGTAGGAGTGTCAGCACATACAGTAGTAGGCTACAGTGCTGTGCATTCACGTGCAGCTTCAATTGTGGCGACTGTCCTCAAGTAATTTCATTCTTGCTATCCTCCATGTGCCCCAATTTTATTAGTACTTTAAATAATTGTTATTATGAAAGCTTAGGAAAGGATACTGTGGCATCACAGTATATTACAGAGGGAATGGCAGACAAGAAAACCTTTTTTTTCTTGCAAGGCTTGACAGTGAATCTTTCACATTATTTCATGGTTTTTTGTCATAAGTGTCTTTCTCCATCCTCTTACCTCACCAGTGATTGTTGGAATAGAAGTGACTAAAACACATGGTTATGGCATCTCATTCAAAGGAGTTGATTTGTCAAGTGATGCATCATTCTTTCTCAGTTATTTTTTTTAATGCAGAATACCAGGATAATTTTCCCTGCTTTTTGTACTAACTTTTCACATCTGGAAAGAAACTTTGGCAAACGCGAAGGTCTAAAAGATCCTCTTGGGCTTAATATAGTTATTAAACTTACGAGTAATTTTCCATTAAGCCAAGGCCATAGTTTTGACAGTATAACTTTAAAATCCAGGACTACATATATTGCAATTTAATTTTAGATAAACAGGAGGATGATTTTTGAGGCCTGCTAAGTAATGAACTCCTACCAAACACAATGCATGGTTTCTTAAGGTCTGTGACAAATGTAACAGAGCTAGAAGTGCTTGTGGCTGTTGTGAGTATTCACATTGGAAGATAGAATTGCTTTTAGAAAACTTCAGTTTTCTAACTTGTAGTTAGAAAACTTCCAGTAGTGGCTGGGCAGTGGGGCACAACTTTTTTGTTTGCCCCAAGTGTATAGAAAATCCGTTTTTGATAGTCATGTGCAATTCTACCAGGTTAAAGAATACCCATTAATGAAGCTGTAAGTCTAATCAAGCTTTTATGAAAATTGAATTACTGGGATGTAGGGTTTTTTTCCTGTGCAGCTACACTTTCATTTTGCCTTCCAAAGACCTGAGACATAAAATGTGCTGTAACGTTGCTGGCTGAACGTGGAAATGGGCATCAAAACTTCAGTTGTATTTATGGTCAAATGCTGTCTGTATTTTACAGCTAGATTTCCATTTCTAATACAGGATACATACAAAGGACATTTAGGGATGTAATGGAAGTTGCCTCTTGGCAATTCAAAAGATCTCCTCCCTCGATGCAACTGTTTGGCTGGATCTGGTGGCCAGGCCAGGCTGCTGACAAAATGTTTTTGCATAAGAAAGAAAATATTACTTAAGTCTTGATTATTTTTTTTAATTCCCCTTTTTTGGCAGTATCTTTTCAAATAAACAAGTGAGGCTTTGCTCAAAGTATATAGTCTCTATGTGAATTTTGCTGATTATTATCATATTAATGTTTCGGGTTGTTTTTATTTTTAGATTCCAGAATGTTTGAGGGATAGTTATCCCAAACCTGATCAGCCCTGTTACCTATATGTAATAGGAATGGTATTAACAACTCCTCTACCTGACGAGCTCAACTTCAGGAGACGAAAGCTATATCCTCCTGAGGATACAACAAGGTGTTTTGGCATATTGACAGCCAAACCTATACCTCAGGTAATGAATCTATGTCACTCCCTTATTCTCCATGCCTTACAACCTGTCATTTTCCACTTACTCCCCACACCAGACTGAAGAGTCAGAAATTGTCCTAAGTGCTGCTTCCATCAAATAACTTCCAGAAAATAAGCAACAATATCTACCCAGTCCGGTCACTACTTTTAAAAAGTGTTTAGTGATAGAACAACCTATTGTCTTTTTACCAGGCTGTTGGTTTGCAATGTAACTTTTTTTATTTTGAAGTGTCCAAAATTTACCAGTTTTTGTGAGTTATGGAAAGGAGTGGCATGTTAGCTACAGAGATGACTTTGAGTACTACCTTACCTATATAAAAGCTGTGGTAACAAGTCCTCTCAGCATTCCTAGTTTGCAGCAGCAGAAAACATATTCTGTCTCAGTTGAAACTGGCACCTCTTGCTTTGTAAAAAATTTAGTAGGCATTTACTATGGATGAAGAACATATTTCACGAATATTCCTGGCTTACACATTTCTTCCTGCATACAAGAAAAGACTTACATTTTAATTTGTAAATTAAATTAATTTGTAAAATACAAGATCTTTTTTTAAAAAGAATAATTAGTCATTCTTAAAGCTTTCAAAATCTCGTCTATAATTGAAGGTTATCAAAGGTCAGAATTTGGATCCAATTTGATATGGGGTCAAACAATCACTTCTCAGCATCTGTAGTAATCAGTTGATCTTCTGTAAAGCAATCTCACTGTAGATGTTCTCTGGATTTCACTTGTTGGTTTTTTTTTTTTCCTTAACTTAGATTCCTCACTTTCCTGTGTATACTCGCTCTGGAGAGGTTACAATATCTATTGAGCTTAAGAAATCTGGTTTCACACTGTCTCTGCAAATGCTTGAGCTGATAACACGACTGCATCAGTACATTTTTTCACATATTCTTCGTCTTGAGAAACCTGCACTAGAGTTCAAACCTACAGAAGCTGATTCAGCCTATTGTGTTCTACCTCTTAATGTTGGTAAGAACAGAGCTCTTGTTTTATAAATAATCACTTTGAATTCTTTAGCAGCATATTTGTTAATTTAATATAAAATTTCAACTATTAGCTGTAGAAGCAGTATCATGTATGGTACCACAAAAAATTGTCAGTTGTTTTACTGCTGCTTCACAATTCAAGTTCAGTTTTAAGTTGATGTGAGTTACTTATAGTAGGTTTCAGCTGGCTCCGTGTCAAAAATATATATATATGTTGTTGTTACAAATTATGCAAAATTAATAATCAATACTAATTTTTATATCCAGATGAAGATTGTTAATAACTATGAATATTGTTTATTAACATTCTGCTTATGGCAGAAGGCAGTTAGTGAATTGCAAGAGGCTTTGAGTATTTACGCACAAAACATAAGTCTTCCGATTCCCTGGGATTAACTACAGCTTCAGACAGTACCCATAGTATCACAGTATAGCAAGGTTGGAAGAGACCTCAAAGATCATCAAGTCCANGATTCTGTCAATGCTTTGCAAGCCACTGAGGCTTCTGATTATTCCCAGGCCTCACAGGGTGCTGGGGAAAGGAGGCAGACAATCTCTGATCTTATCCTGGCTCCTTTGGATGATCTGTGTACCTCCAGGACTTCACGTCTTGGCAGGAGACTTTCAAGTGCAGGCAGGATGTCTTGCGATGTGCAGTTTCAGCACGGATGTCAAGCTGGCTTGCAAGCCTATCACATGGAGTCATTTAGAGCCTGTTCCTGGTAAACTTGAGCCAGGCAGTTTACAGGCAGTTCAGGATGCAATAAAGCAGTGAGACAGAACACTGCCAGAAGCAGAGAGCAACGGCAGCAGGCAAGGAAGCATGAATACAACGGCAGAGCACATCGTGTTACCTGCTCATGTGTTTTTATCAGACTAATGGGTCTTTGCATACACAATAACCAGTCAGAATGGCAGTTAGCCAAGCCTGACTGTATTAGGTGAAGCCATAGGCTTGCTTTACCCTAATTTGGGAAAAACATAGGCCTTGCGTGAGACGGGCACAAAGGTATGTACCTTGTTTACAGGATGTAAACAGGAGCAAAACAAGTCTGGGCAAGCCAGGGTCCTTAGACTCAGTGGCTCCAAGTTCTTTGTCCTTTTTCCTGCAGTTGCTTCTCCCCACAACAGAATGAGGGAGAGCAGAAAAACATGTCTGAGCAAGCCAGGGCATGTATAAGCCTATTTTGGCCTATTCAAGCCTACCACAACAGTTGTCTTTGAATTTTTTTGGTCTGTGGTTTGTAGGGTTTTTTTAATAATCAATTATGTGATAGAATAAGGAAAACAATTTTGTTATTTACAACTTCCCAGAAAAGTTCAGCCTGGAAAACTCTCCTCCATATAGCTGAGTTGAGCATTTTCTTTTTCCAGTTGATGACTCCAGCACTTTGGACATTGACTTTAAGTTTATGGAAGACATTGAGAAATCTGAGGCACGTACAGGCATTCCCAGTACACAATATACAAAAGAAATGCCTTTTATTTTCAAGTTAGAAGATTACCAGGATGCAGTTATCATTCCACGGTGAGTGCTGTCTACAAACTTTAGCTACATGGCTATTACTACAGGTGTTCCTATTAATACAGTAAGTATTTGAACACAATTGCTTGTCAGAAATCTATGCTATTAATTGTGTCTTATAGTGTATCAAATAATTTTAAAGATGTTTTTCAGTCAGTAGTTAACCTTGTATAGTAGGGTTTAAGTGTTTAGGCTGTCAAAGATTCATTACCTTTTAATGAGGAATGATAGAGTTTGTGACAAAATTTACATTGTATTCTGAATAAAGTGTTGTGATTTACGTCAAGAACTGGCCTGCTGGAAGGAATTGTAATTTGGCAGATTGAGTGGGAGTCCTATTTTATGTTTACTGCTTACTCATAGGAAAAGCCTGCTAAAGGAAGGTATGGTGGTAGATGGCAAAAATGAACAAGTGAAAAAGTCCACTTGAAAGAGTCTTTCTATTTAGTGGCATTTAGAGGAGAAATCTACAGAATTTTATGTACTGGATATGCAAAGATTATCCAGAATCAGTATGTCTCGTGAAGACTTAATTGTTCCCTATATCATGTTTGGCATGATGTGGAAAAAAAGGAAACGGGCTGACTGACATGTGCTTGTACCTAATATCTTGTAAACAACACTAGTAGGAAAACATGTATGGAAGTTAAATATATTTGTCTTCCTTCCAGTGATGATAATACTGTGGTAAAGATGCTACTGTTGTACTGTGATAAAAATTCCAAGCAGTGCTGGACCATCAAAATGTATAAATAAGTATTAGTTCATATGATCAGAGCTAACACTGTAGAAGTAGCTTGTAGGTGGTAGGAATTAGCACAGTTGCTGGACTTCATTGAAGCTGTGGTATTTCACCTGTCCCTGAAAATCAGGTCACAGATTCGCCCCCCTTTGCTTTGAGAATTACAAGTTGTCATCTGATAAGCTTCAGGCTTGGGAGAAGCCAAAAAAAATCTTTAACCTTCTTCCATGCATTAAGAAATCTAAAAGCTTCAAGTACTATTTTTAAGTACTTATTTTCCTGTGCATGTTTATCACCCTGGTATCAAATGTGTATAGTAGTCACAATAAAATTATTGCAGCGCTCTGGCTTTAAGTCTGCATTGCAACAACTGTGTTGTCTTTGAATGGCTTGTGAATTTACTGTGTACTTGGAGTTTTGCATTTTAACTTTATTTGGAGAATGACTTAGTTAAAATGCTAGTTTAGATGGGTAATACAATGTATACAATAGAACTTCATTTCTACTGATCATAGCACATAGGAGACTAGAAATTATTTTGAGAGCATTACTCTTGGGGATTTCATAGATTATAGATTGACTTTATTCATCCTGCATCACACTTATCACCTAGTATTTGAGTTAGCTAAAGAAATAGTTTCTACAACAAAAAAACACCAGTTGAAACCCTCAAATGAGTTACTTTACAATTTATCACCTAACCACATTAGATTCTGAAGAACTTAACACTAAAACTTATGCTATAACATCTGACTTAACTTTGGTTGTCTTTTTTAGGTATCGAAATTTTGATCAGCCTCATCGATTCTATGTAGCTGATGTATACACTGATCTTACTCCACTCAGTAAATTCCCATCCCCTGAATATGAAACTTTTGCTGAGTATTATAAAACAAAGTATAATCTTGACCTTACAAATCTCAACCAGCCGCTACTGGATGTGGACCACACATCTTCAAGGTAACAACAGTCACATGTCTGATGTTCATAGGTTGACAATATTGTTTCTGTTATTAAATTATGACATAAAGCTGAGGGCTTACATTTTCCAAAATAATTACCGAGTGGTTTGTGTTTTTTTTTTTTTGAAGGGTGCTTAACTTAGATTCCAACAACTGTAACTTGAGTTGATTTTTTTTTCAGACGTAACTGCTGTCTCTTCACAGCACATTAGCATTGAATACTAAGAATAAGTTATCACATCAGAAAATGTAGGCTTAGTAAGTTCTATTTATTAATTAGGTACTTACATTAAAGTATTTTCATATGGATTTTAGACTTAATCTTTTGACTCCTCGCCACTTGAATCAGAAGGGAAAAGCACTTCCACTGAGCAGTGCTGAGAAGAGAAAAGCAAAGTGGGAAAGTTTGCAGAATAAGCAGGTAAAATAGAATCTAATTCAAGTTACATCTCTGAAGGGATCTGATAACTACCTTTACAGGTAAAATTCTTCTCTTTCCCCACTTCATCTCCCCAGATACTGGTTCCAGAGCTCTGTGCTATACATCCTATTCCAGCATCATTGTGGAGAAAAGCAGTTTGCCTCCCCAGCATACTTTATCGCCTGCACTGCCTTTTGACAGCAGAGGAACTAAGAGCTCAGACAGCCACTGACGCTGGTGTAGGGGTTAAATCACTTCCTGCAGATTTCAGGCATGTATTTTTCCAATATATATATTTTTAGTATGATACCTGACTTCGCTAGAGAACAAGGTGGAAACTGAACTGCTAATGCATAAATGTAACACTGATACCCTTTAACTTATATCAATTTCCAGTGAAACGTAGTTTAAAAGGACTTTATTGTGAATGGCAAAGTTAGATGCTACAGTCACTGTTCTTTTCAGAATGATTGGGGAGGCGGTTTTAAACATGTGTACGCATGGGGTGGTCTTTTCTTGTTAACAAAATCTGCATGTATCTTTACAGATATCCTAACTTGGACTTCGGATGGAAAAAGTCTATTGACAGCAAATCCTTCATCTCTATTCCTAACTCCTCTATAGTAGAGAATGAGAATTATTGTAAGCACAGCACAATTGTAGTCCCTGAAAATGCTGCACATCAAGGTGCTAATAGAGCCTCTTCTGCAGAAAACCATGACCAAATGTCTGTGAATTACAGAACATTGCTCAATGAGTCACCCAGTAAACTCCAAATTGACGTCTCGGCAGAACTTGCAGCAATTAATGGTGTTACTTATAATAAAAATCTTGCCAATGGCAATTGTGATTTAGTTAATAGAGACTTTTGCCAAGGAAATCAGCTGAATTACTGCAGGCAGGAAATACCTGTGCAACCAACTACCTCATATCCCATTCAGAATTTATACAACGTTGAGAACCAGCCCAAGCCCAGCAATGAATGTACTCTACTGAGTAATAAATACCTTGATGGAAATGCTAACAGATCTACCTCAGATGGATGCCCTGTAATGGCAGTGACCACCAGTACTTCAAAAGCTATTAATCTTTCAAAAGACGCAGCAGATTTTGAAAAGAACCCTTCCAATGGGTACTCCTCAAAAACTCTTGGTCCTAATCCTGGTCTCATTCTTCAAGCTTTGACTCTTTCAAATGCTAGTGATGGATTTAATCTGGAGCGACTAGAAATGCTTGGTGATTCATTTTTAAAGCATGCCATCACTACGTACTTGTTTTGCACTTACCCTGATGCTCATGAGGGACGGCTGTCATATATGAGAAGCAAAAAAGTAAGTAGTAACAATCCAATGATACTGGGTAGAAGGCATATTGTAACAAGCTAGAAGATTGAATGGCAACAGCTGATTTAGTTTTACAACTTTACTGATTATAGCATGATGCATGACTAAGGACTAATGTTACCATAATTAATTTACTGAAATTGTCTTCTGCAGTTCAGTTTGAATTTTAATCAGCTGATTACCAGCCTAAGAAAGAAGAGAAATTAACAGAGCTAATGGTTCTGACTTGCTGCAGACATTTTGTAGACAGAAGGCTAGAGCTATGTTGAGTAGAAACTCTTAACAGAGGTACTTGAATGAAAGATGGAGTTAGCAGCACAGAGCCTTGGGTTGTAGCTTTATTTGACCTTTCCTTTGTTTCCTTAAGTTATTTTCCTTCAATTTTTAGCATGCTCTTACAGGAACACTGATAGTGAAACAAGAAAAAAATTCTTACAGAACCATTTTATGTTTTTTTGGATTTAATCTTTTGCCTTGCCAACATTTGAATCAGAAGGAAAAAGCATTTTTGTTAGAGCAAAACTTTTGAAAGTGTTTTTGAAGTAAATGTAAACACTCTGGGAACAGAGTCTTCAGTTCTACTGCTGCTGTTTTAAATTCTGGGATAATCCATCATGTGGAAGTTTGGTTTGGGTTTTTTCCCCCACGTAATGTGGTAACTTGAATTTAATGTTAAGGATTTGATTGTCTACTTCCTAATAAAATGCATTAGTCAGAGAATTAAATGATTGAGTAGCTTAATCTTGGAAAACAAGAAGGGATAAATAAATCGCACAGGTCAAATAAAGGAAGTGATTCACTATTCAAGTTTAAATTTCAAGGCTGTAAAAACAGAGAAAGTGTGTTTAAAAAAATGAGAAATTAAGATCATGAGTTAATCGTTAAAAAGCAAAAGGAAGTATGTTTTTGTATGTGAGACCTGCTTTTTTCCCTTTAAAATATTTAAAAGAATTTTGGAGTCTATCAAAATAACATCTGGATTATGCCTTAATAAGATTTGTTATATGGAGCTGTTTAACACTTTCCATTGCTAAGGTTTAGGTCTATCTACTGATCATAGCAATGATTTTTCATTCCAAACCAAGTCTGAATGTTGACCATTAATACTGGCAGTTAATGACAATTGTAAAGATTAGATTTACTGTTGTTTTAAAAGTAGCAATGATTGTACTTTGCAAAGACAATTTAACCTATGAGATTTTTTTTTTTAGCTGAAATTGTCTTCTGGCCTTAACAAAACCTGTACCTTTTTGTGGCTCAGTTGTACTATATAAAGAATGCTGAACTCCCTTTTGAGAATTAGAGAAAATGGATAGAGGTACAAGATATGGCTTGACATGTAAAACTGCTTTGCTCCTCTTGCATTTTAACCTGTTTTTACGTAAATGTATGTCTGGAGGTTTATCAGAATATTTTTCTTGAAGGTCAGCAACTGTAACTTGTATCGCCTTGGAAAAAAGAAAGGACTGCCCAGTCGTATGGTGGTATCGATTTTTGATCCCCCGGTCAACTGGCTTCCTCCTGGTTACATAGTAAACCAGGACAAGAGCAACACTGATAAATGGGAGAAAGATGAAATGGTAAGACTTTATTTAACTATGCTGACGAATGTCATGTATTCTCTCATCCCTACTTCTTCCTACCTCCCAGATGTTTGGGTGTGCTTTCAGCAAAAAAAGTAAATGTTTCCTTTCTAAAACTTCACTATAACTAATGGATTATGAGAGGAGAACTGATCCTAAGTAGAACATGGAAGTAAGGAAATATAGACACTTGCTATGGATGATATTTAGTATATTAACAGGAAAGCAGAGGAGAAGATATTTGTGACTTATAGTTAGCATGCTCTTGGGATCTCTTCTGAAATTTTAAATTTTGAAATGGAAATACCATTGCTGTTTTTGCTGCAATATGTATAGGCAGAAAACTTGACTGCTTCTTAATAAGTGAGTTCACCTTTATAAACATATGAAAAGGAGTTGCTGTTTTTCATAGGGCTGAGACAAAATGAAGATTAGAACTGGCTTGAGAAAGTGTTCAGTATTAATTGTTGTTATCTAAACTGTGGGTGTGACTGAGAACTACTTCTCATCCATAGTACAGTCCTGGCTTAGACACTCTCACTGTCTGTCACCAGAAGCTTCAGAATGAAAAGATTAGCGAGTAGTGATTCAATTAGCTTTTGATTGAACTCATGGTATGTCAAGAGTCGAAGTACATGTATAAGAAATATCGATCACAACAGTCAGTAACATAATCTTTTAAGTTTTTCAGACAGATTTGGAGGTCAGGAGAAAGAAATAAAGGGATTATTATTTTTTTTTCCTCATCTCCAAAGACTTAGACTGTAGAACCACCAGAGGGCATATGAGAGGACCATTAGGTAGATATACTGTGCATATAAATGTTTATTGCAGAATAAACCAACCCGATTATTGTGGTTCTGTATTGTGCCAAGATTTTGTTTCAAAGAGAATTACTGGTATAACCTTCTAAAAATAATATGGTACATGTGGGACAGGAGGTAGTCACTGGTTTTAAAAAACTTTTAGTTCTACATAACTTCTCAGCTTCCTCTTTCTCTTCATTAGTCTCTTCATTAGTTTTATTTATTTGTAAATAAAACACAATTTCAGACAAAAATGCAGACATTAATGCAATAAGAGGTGGAGTTTTTGTACTGAATAGATATTCTGCTTTCTTGAATGTAAATTTCATTTTCATTCATGGGCTGATGGTGTGCAACTGGAGCTAGAAATCTCTTATCATAATGACAAATAGCTGATTTCCAAAAAGCATGCAGAAAGCACTTTGGTATTTATCTACAGCTTTTAAGAGGCCACAACTCATTCAGAATCATTCAGTTAGCTACAGGAATCCTTGCTATATCTGAGTGAGATGGCTAATTTCAGCTGCAGAAACTTTTGAGAAAATGTCTAACCTATAAATTTCTATACCCACCTTTTTTACCTCTCCTCTCATTTCTAAACCAAACTAAGCCTGCTCTGTCCTAGTGAGGAATGTTGTGATTGTTTGATCCAGAGATTGTTTGATCCAGAGATTTTCAGGTGTTGCTTAGTGCACCTTACAACTGCCACTAATTAGTACCTCTAGAGACTTGTGTGTTTAGCTTGAAGGGAGAAGTCCTTAGTGCATCTGTTTCACAGATTTATGAGATGAAGTGGCTGAGCCCTACAATTTGGCATACATAGATTTAGGGCAGATATAGGCTGTTTCACTTGATTCAAAATGGTGTTGGCTTTCAGGATCCAATCCAGAAAAGTACTTGGAATCTGATCTTGCTCCTATCAAATTCAGTGGCAGAGTTCCTGCTGACATCAGTGATGCAGGATTGAGTCTGTGAGTAGTAGTCCTTTTGATGTTAGGTAGACTACTTGTGCATTTGACTAATATGTTTTAAGTGCTTTCCTGGATTGGGGCCATGACAAATCATTGTGTAGCTTGGGCATATCTGTTCAGTTTATAATTTACATCAGTCCATACCAATTTGCTTAATATGAGCAATAAAAAGACATGAGGCATCATTAGTTTAGCTGATTTGGATATGTATATAAGTATTATAAAATTAGTGTCAATTTTAACTTGTAATTAGCTAAAACTATAAATATAGCCTCAAAAAATACTCAAGACTTTAAACAAGAATTTAAACCTTTTATTTAAAAAAACAAGATTAATACTAATTGAATTATCCTGTTTCATGATTTAATGCATGTGTTAATATTCAGTTTTAAAATGAGCAAAAACCTGTATTACAGAAGTGTACTATTTTTTTCTGCTTCTCCATTTTTAGACCTGCTATAAATAAATCCTGGTGATGTTAAATGTATGATGACTTACTGGAGCGATTTCATATTTGTTAAAGCTAAGAATTATTAACTTATACTGTGGTCCTTACAGAGGCAGAAATTGCCCTGTATCTAACGTCTAATAAGCAGCAAGATCACTTTGTGAATCCCCAACACATGCAGTCAAGACTGTCACCCACACAAGCATTAGATTCTTGCCAGCTAACTGGTATTAGACTCAGATTTTGATCTGTAATGTAACAACCATGCACACTGATTCACTAAGCTTCTTTTCTATTAGTTTCCCAAGTAGACTGAAATAATTTTGCAGCCAACTGTGTTTGAGAGCATAGATAAATGTATTTTGCTTCTTCAAGTGACAATTATGAAGAGCTAGGGCAAATAAGTTCTTACAGTTGTTTCAGTTAATGTTTTTTTGTTTGTGTGTTCCAAACCTGAGATTTTTGTGATTTTTTTTTTTTTTTGACTGTAGTAAACCCTACAATTGCTTTAGAATTTGCCATAGAAGGCTATAGGATCTTCAAAATTGCTGTGATTTAGCAGTTATAATAGCCTTACTTAGCTAGAGAGAAGGATGTACCCCAAACTATTTGTCGTACGTCTCTAAATTAACAATTGCAGTTGTGGAATGAAAGGTTTTAATTTCCCTCTTCAGTACCCTCTTTTTGTGTTCTTCCATAGACAAAGGAAAACATGTTGTCTAATGGTAAAGTTGATGATTATGATGACGATGAAGAGGATGAAAACCTAATGTGGAGGTTACCCAAGGAAGAAACAGACCTTGAAGATGATTTTCTGGAGTATGATCAGGAGCATATCAAATTCATCGATAATATGTTAATGGGGTCTGGGGCTTTTGTGAAGAAAATTTCTCTATCTCACTTTTCAACCACTGATTCAAACTATGAATGGAAAGCACCCAAAAAGTCATCCCTGGGTAATGTTCAGTTTTCAGCAGATTTTGATGATTTTGACTATAGCTCTTGGGATGCTATGTGCTATCTGGATCCCAGCAAGGCTGTTGAAGAGGATGATTTTGTAGTGGGCTTCTGGAATCCATCAGAAGAAAACTGTGGTGTTGATTCAGGAAAACAGTCTATCTCATATGACTTGCATACAGAGCAGTGTATTGCTGACAAAAGCATTGCAGACTGTGTGGAAGCCCTTTTGGGCTGCTATCTGACCAGCTGTGGTGAAAGAGCTGCTCAGCTTTTCCTGTGTTCACTGGGGCTCAAGGTGCTCCCTGTAATTAAAAAGACTGATTGGGAGGGCACTTTGTGTGCTACCAGAGAAAATTTCAACAGTGAGCAGAAAAATCTTTCAGCAAACTCTGTTTCTGCTTCTGTAGCTAATTCAGAGCCTTCTCTGTATAAAGACCTGGAGTATGGCTGTTTGAAGATTCCACCAAGGTGTATGTTTGATCACCCAGATGCTGAAAAAACCCTAAATCACCTTATTTCTGGTTTTGAAAACTTTGAGAAGAAAATAAACTACAGTTTTAAGAACAAGGCTTATCTTCTACAGGCGTTTACTCATGCCTCGTACCATTATAATACTATTACTGGTAAGTAGTCTCACATTTAGATCCTCATCTAGATGAAATAAGTTCTTGTAGAATACTGAGATATTGCACTGTACTTCTAGAAGTAATGATCATGATTTGCAAATATGTTTAGCAAACAATCCAAATGATATTACCTTTAGACTATGCTTGTGAAGATTAAACGTAGACTATACAACTTTTATGAGCTGAATAGTCTGTAGGATAACAAAATATGACAAGTTCAATTTCAAGTTGTGAATTGGAAAGCTTAATTAAAGGCTAGGCATCTTACAGAGTAAATAGTTAAAGTCAATTTGAAGCAATTAGCCAAGTCAGACAAAATATTAATTGCAGGTTAACTGCTTCGTGTTTCTGTACATGATCACATAAAAGGTTTTATAACAGTACAAATTCCTACTACTGTAATCTTGCAATTACTTTTGCTAATACTAATAAACTTAGTATTTATTCATTCTAAAACTTTAAATGCTTTCCTATGATAATACAGTTGAAAACAAACCATGGTAATATTCTAAGCCTATTTGAAGTGAATGGCAAATTACTGTGCAGTGAGCTGTCTGCAGCAGAGAGGGACCTTGGGGTACTGGTTGACAGCTAACTGAACATGAGCCATTAGTGTGCCCAGGTGGCCAAGAGAGCCAATGGTATCCTGGCCTATATCAGGAATATTGTGGCCAGCAGGACCAGGGAAGTCATTCTGCCCCTGTACTCAGCACTGGTTAGGCCATACCTTGAGTACTGTGTCCAGTTCTGGGCCCCTCAATTTAGGAAAGATGTTGAAGTGCTTGAACGTGTCCAGAGAAGGGCAACAAGGCTGGCAAGGGGGCTGGAGCACAACCCTATGAGAGGAGGCTGAGGGAGCTGGAGGTGTTCAGCCTGCAGAAGAGGAGGTTCAGGGGAGACCTCATTGCTGTCTACAACTACATGAAAGGAGGTTGTAGCCAGGTGGGGGTTGGTCTGCCAGGCACCCAGTGACAGAACAAGAGGACACAGCCTCAAACTGCACCAGGGCAGGTTTAGACTGGACATTAGGAAGAAATTCTTCACGGAAAGAGTGATTGCCCATTGGAGTGGGCTGCCTGGGGAGGTGGTGGAGTCACCATCCGTGCAGGTCTTTAAAAGAAGGCTGGATGAGGCACTTAGTGCCATGGTTTAGTTAATTAGAAGGGTTAGATGATAGGTTGGACTCGATCCTAGAGGTCTTTTCCAGCCTGGTTAATTCTGTGATTCTGTGATTTTTCTTCAAAGTGGACATTCCAAGGAGTAAAAGTCATGTTTTAATTACAGACATAAGTGATTTTGAGATGTTAGTACATTGAGAAGCAGTTCTGACCAAACTCTGAGATGTTCTTTTGCTTTTTCAATCATTCTGGGTAATATTCCCCACAGAAATAGTTGCTTTTTACAAATATTTTACAGACATAGAGAAGGTAGATAATATATATGTATACGAACAAATAGAAATCTTGAAGCATAGTGTCTAGGTGAAATTATGTTCTTGATAGCACAAACATTCCATTTCTGTTTATCAAAAAAGACAAATGTGACTTGCTGTTACTGGTAACTTTTAAAAGAGTAGGAAACAGTTGAGATACAGCACCATTTTTTAGGCTCACTTGCTGCAAGAGGAACTAAGTACTAGTCATTTCACTCTCGGGTTACTTTTGTAGTAATTTTATCTTCCTCCTCTACCCACCTATTTTTGTTTGCTTTCAAGAGAGTTGTTTGCTTTAGTTTGTATTCTAAAAATAGACCTCCATAGCTCCGCATTCGTATATCCCCTGTCAATTTTCCAAACAGCAAAGGCTTGGTAATTTTCTTTTTCAGTTTGAAAGACTCGTTCTGAAGGGGAATCTTTGCTAATGGCTTTTTGAGAAAACTGTGTGGCAAATGAGATTAAAAATCTCAGATTCTACGTTCCCTCTGCTTTTAAAATACATTGACTTCTGTATTAATTTTCCAGAGGTTTAATTGTTACTGTTTTCAGATCAGTGTGATGGTGGAATCTCTTGAATTTGCTTTTTGGCTATTTCTTAGCACAATGTGGAAATCTTGAGTAAGGCATTAACTGGTTATAAACTCAAATGTTTTGCTAGCATGGCATTAACTTTTGGTTCAGAAGTGTCATATATAACATAGTGGTTTTCTGATTGTGTTTATGATTCAGTAACAAGCTCTGTTTTAGAAAGCAGCTTGTTTTCTCTAAGCACTGGTCAGTTTGTGGAGGATACATGGTGGCATACCAGGCCTCTTTCCAGGCCTTTCTGAATAAGAATGTGTGTTAAACTTAACTGTGTTGTTGTACGTTCTTTTATTTCCAATACTTTAAGATTGTTACCAGCGTTTAGAGTTCCTGGGAGATGCAATTTTGGACTACCTCATAACCAAGCACCTTTATGAAGACCCAAGGCAACATTCTCCAGGAGTTCTTACTGACCTGCGATCTGCTTTAGTCAATAATACCATTTTTGCATCATTAGCTGTAAAGTATGACTACCACAAGTACTTCAAAGCTGTCTCTCCTGAACTGTTTCATGTTATTGATGACTTTGTGCAGTTTCAAATGGAAAAGAATGAAATGCAAGGAATGGATTCTGAGGTTAGTGGCAGCAAAAGAATTGTGTTCAAAATCCAGTTTGAAGCGTGTTCCCTGGATTTCTTAGCATGATGTGTGTTTTTGTGTTTGTTCTATACACATAGCAGCCAAAGAAGAAGTCTTCCAGTAATAAAGCTTGCAATATACAAAGTAAAATATAATTCTCAAAGTATAAATTCAGTAAGAACATTCAGAAAATAATTAAACTGAAAACAGTTTGCCTTTAGGTTTTTCTGACACTTTATTTCAGTCATTGTTTTGCTATGTGGCAATGGTACAACGAGCCGGGTAGGGAGCCGCTTAGTTTGCATTCTGCACTGACTGATTGGAAGCACTACTATACTATAAAATCGTGATGAGTTACGAAGATACTCATGCAATGTCATGAACAGTATTACCTTTGCACAACGTTGTGATTATTTAACATAGCACACTGGCAGATACTTCCACTGTTTTTCTTCTGATAATTTCTGCTGGAGCAGGTATTACTGCACTGTACTCAAGTGTGTTTGACATGCTTTTGAAGGCCTTTTATGTGCTAGCCTAGGAAACATGTTACGCATCTTTCAAAGAAGCCACTTGAAAAATAGTTGAACCAAAAATCTGCGAACACTGATCCTATTTGTGCTATGCAGGAAAGCTAATGATGATGAACATCTATTTTCTGGAGAATGGACTAAAACTAGCTCACTTGGATAAGCTGTATCAAATTCTAATCACAGTCTTGGAAGAGATGAGACTTTCTCATTATCCTTTCCTTAAACACAGTTATCAAATAGATATCCCTAATAGTTTGTCATGTGAAAAATTATGACAACTCTCTTAGAAAATAGTCTGAGAATCCTCCAACACTAAATATGAACGTTATCTTTGTTTTCAGTAACTTCTCCTTCCTGATAGACAATTTGAAATTTAGCTTGGGAATCAAAATACTTCTATTATATGTGTTTGTAGCCCTTTGCACTGATTAAGGGAGTGGAACGTACCCCCTACAAAGAAGGCCTGAGGGAGATGGATCTCTTTATCGTAGAGAAGAGGAGACTTGGAGCTGTAGCTTGGAGAATGACCTCATTAATATTTAATAAATAACATAAGGTGCAGGCGTTGGGAGGGCTGAGCCAGGTTCTTCTCATCGATGTCCAGTGACAAGACAAAGGGCAGTGGTTGCAAGCTGGAGCGTAGGAGATTCCACACAAACATAAGCAAAAACATTTTTACTGTGAGGCTGTCCAGAGAGGCTGTGAAGTCTCCTTCTCTGGAGACATTCAAAACCCACCTTGGTGTGCGCTTGAGTGACCTGCTCTAGGTGATCCTGTTCTCACAGAGGGGGTTGTACTGGACCGTTTTGAGATCCCTTCCAACCTCTAACATTGTGTGATTCTGTGAAATCCATGTATCTTAGGGGGAGATTCAGAAAACATTGACAAATCTGTCACTCAAATTTAGATAATATAAGTTATTTTATATCAGGATGAAACTTATCTGTCATCTTCACAATATGAATGAAAAGGCTAAAAAATTATCTTAAGAGCTCGTAGTTGTGATTTTTAGCTTTGTGGAGTTTTACTAGTATGCAAAAAAATTGCCTGGAAACTTCCACCGAAGTTACAACGAAGTTGTGTGATAGCTGTTTCAAATAAAATTCTTGTTTCACTCTCCCTACGCCTGCTCCCTATCTTGGTCTGGCACTGAATTACTGAAACTCTTATTTCATCAGAATTAATGCAAGAGTCTTTGTTTCTGCAGTTCATGCCAGCTAGACTGGTTTCCATGTGTGTCTCCACATCATCTGCTTTTCTTTTTTCAAATCTCACTCCTGAAACATCTGTTGTCCCTTGCCTTGTAGCTCTCAGTTTTTCTCTTCTGTTATTTCAGTATAATTCAGAAGCACTTCAGTTTGCAGTTAGTATGAAATACAGTGTCTGAAACAGTTGAATTTGGTTTTTAACAGCCAGTTCCCATTCGGTCTGACTTTGGATTTGATTTAGGTAGAAATTGTTGGTTGGGGCTAGTTTATGAAGTATTATGGTGGCTCTTAAGGGGACTCAATCAGATTTTAAACTTCATGTAGGGGCCAAGTGAATGAGAGGACAGCTGCTAGAGGAGACTACTTACCATACCTATGTACTTCTCTTTAGGCAGAGGAGACTAACCATCAAAACTTTGGGTTTAGGTCTTTTGTTTGGACTTAGGTGAATGTATATTGTATGTATTTGAACTATTTTTAATAGCATTAGGTTAGTACATTGTTTAGATTTAATGAGGAGAGACTAGACTATTATCTTACATTTAAAAATACCTAAATGTGCCTGTTAACCAGTAATGTAACAGTGAACTATCAGTTATTAATGGCTTATTTTTACTTTTTATGCTTGTACTTTAATGCTTGTTTTGTGCTTGTCTTATGGGGTAAATGAGGTAAGGAAAGGACTTCTATCCAGAGATTGAAATTACAGACTTCTAAGTTGTCTTTTAGAAGGTGTTTAATATATGAACTTTTCCTTTGTTATGAGTTGCTTTTTAGTATTAACTGATAGAACTCAGTCTGTTTCTTATTGGGAAAAACAGACTCATGGTGCAATTCTACAGAACTCTTCAAGAGAATTCACAAAGCATGTAAGGTCTTGGTACAAAATGGTGTTTGGGATTTTTCCCCACATTTGGAAACTGATATATCCAGCAACTTGGATTCATTGGGGAATAAAAGAACGATTTGACTGTAGAAAATGTCAATGGAAACTAAAGGAAAGCAACTCAGGATAGGATGTAAGAGAGCTTACATTTCTGAAGATCTTTGTTTTATTTCAAAAAAAGGGATAATTTCTCTTTTCTCTCCTTTTTTTCTCCTGCCTGCCCCCTCCTTCCCCCTCCTGGCTTTCTTTTTATTTCAAACAGCTCAGAAGATCTGAAGAAGATGAAGAAAAAGAGGAAGACATCGAAGTACCAAAGGCCATGGGGGATATATTTGAGTCCCTTGCTGGTGCCATTTATATGGATAGTGGAATGTCTTTGGAAATGGTTTGGCAAGTGTACTATCCGATGATGCGGCCATTAATAGGTATTGTCAGCTTTCAGAAAGAGTTGTGTGCCATGTGCTGTGAAGAGAATACAGCTAATTGCTTTTGGGTTTTTGTTTTGTTTTTTTCTTCAAATAGAAAAGTTTTCCGCTAATGTGCCCCGTTCCCCAGTGCGAGAGTTGCTGGAAATGGAGCCAGAAACAGCCAAATTTAGGTAAGAATGCACTTCACTACACACTGCCATAAAATGTTTTTAAGCTGTGCTTCATAAGCAACTGAGGGTTTGTAAGTGTCAACAATTACTTGTAATTTCTTTTGCACTGAGCAGCTAGCATGGTCATTATGTTCACTGTTTCTGACATTGTTTTTCTTGCATAATTTACTGAGAAAAGTAGTGACTGCTGTCCTAACTGTATACTGCTTTAACTTCTGTAGAAGTTTCTTATTTAACATTAACTTGCCTAGGCAGTAAGTAATTCTTGTGTATACTTTTGCAGTCCTGCAGAAAGAACTTACGATGGAAAGGTCAGAGTAACAGTGGAAGTTGTAGGAAAGGGAAAGTTTAAAGGTGTTGGCAGAAGCTACAGGATTGCCAAATCTGCAGCTGCGAGAAGAGCACTACGAAGCCTCAAAGCAAACCAACCTCAGGTCCCAAACAGCTGAGACTCCTCTTAAAAATAAATAAAATGGAGGAAAAAAACACATACAAATAAAGCAAATTTTTTAAAATGTTGATGTTGAGAGGAACAAATTGGAAGACAGAATTCAAAGTTTGTTTGATAGCAGAATAGATAAGAAAACATTTAACATGTATAAAATTTTGGAACTAATTGTAGTTATAGTTTTTTGCGCAAACACAATCTTGTCTTCTTTCCTCACTTCTGCTTTGTTTAATCACAAGAGTGCTTTAATGATGACATTTAGCAAGTGTTCAGAATAATTGTTGTCAGGTCTTTTCGGTTTACTTTTATTGTCAGTACAGCTTTGCTTAGTGTTAGAAGGCCAGGGAGCTTATGCCTAATGCAGTTGCTAGATTTATATATAGTAATCTTGAAATTCTTCAATCTGTGCACTAGTGCCAGTCATAAAGCAGTTGATAAACTGTACTGGATGATTGGGTATAAGAAAGAGTAAGTGTGCCAGTATTCTTCCTTCTTTCTTTTTTTTTTTTTTCTCCTCCTTCTTTCTCTCTATGTCATCTTTTGACATTAAGATGGCATTCCCAATCATTATTGCACTTATTTGTTAGGGACAGATTTTAACTGAAATGGCTGGCATACTGGTAGAATGAAACTTCAGTTTTCTTATGCCACACAGTCTCGCATAAAAAAAAGGTTCTTGCCTTAAAAACAAATAAACCCTCATTAATAATCTTTAATTTCTGATCTTTTTTGGAACAAGCTGTTTTACATTCCCTTCATTTTGTTACGCATTTTACAATGATACAGCTCTATATTTACAGTACAACTCACTACTATAGCTGTGACTTACTACAAGATTATAGTAGAAATTGTATTCATATGTATGTAATTAGGTTATTTTTAACAATTCTGAGGAGGTGGTTAATCTACAGGTTTTTTTAATACCATAAACAAAATACAGTCTCTGGCTAAAATTCCAATTTTTCACAAACCTGCAAGCTCAGTAGTTCCGATACTGGAAGTAATTGCACAGTACAAACTGTCACTCTAACAAAATAACCTTAGACATATCACACCTAAAATATGCTGCAGATTTTATAGTCAATTGGTTACGTATTTAACAAACAGAGCACCTTTACACTTAGAGATATTTCCACGTAAATTTCTTACTGTACTTTTCAGAGTTGCATGCATATTTCACCTACCAAAGCTGTGCTGTTTAATAACATGAAAAGTTGATGTTTGAGATATAACTGCCATACTTTTGATACATCTGTGATTTAGGTCCTTAATTTAGAGAAACTAGCTCATTGGTGTTTTGGTCTACTGGGGGCAGGGGGAGAAAAATCATACTTTTATTTTTTAGGCTTTGCCTATACTTCTTTAATTAGATTTTTTTTTTTTGTAGGCACTCTTCACTTAAATACCTCAGTTCTTTTTTTCTTTTCTTTTCTTTTTTTGCATGCATTGTTTTTTCTGTTTTGGTGCTATGTTTATATATTATGCTTGAAATTTTAATTTTTTGCACTGTAACTATAATACCTCTTAATTTACCTTTTAAAAAAAGCTGTGGGTCTCGTATTCCCACCAATATCAGTAGAGGTTTGCTGCAATTTTGCCCTGTTAATTATGCTTGAAGTTTGAGAAAGCAGAGCAAGGTGTTTTAACGTTTTCCAGCACAATAGTTTGAACTTGATGCTGTGTCTTATGTATTAAATTACAAATAAATACTGTATTTCCTGCTTTTAAACCTTATCCCCTCCCTCACAAATGCACACTAAAACAAAACAAAAACTGTCAGCTCTGGCTTTCTTAAGAGAAACATAAAATAAATGCCTTAGTGACAAGGGATAGACATTAAGCTTTTCTGAAACACATTTTTCAAAAGTTCATGTATTTTTTTTATCTCGGTCATTTTTCATCCTGCAAATAGGACAGTTCTTATATTTGAAAGCAGTATTGTTAGAGTAGTCAGACCAAGAATTAAAATACTAGCTAGCATTTGGTTGGTACATCAGTTATGAAAATAAGAGACAAGTACAAGACCTGCAAATCGTAATGTGTATAAAACAAATGTAAATGAGATGAAACAGTAAAAACATGCAGTCAGATTTTTCAGAAGTAAATTGCTTTGAGTTAGGTGTTTTAGTTTTGGTTTTGTTTTTAAAAAAAAAAAATTACTGATTTCAAGTTTTTTCTTGGTAAGAGTGAAGTTTCTTAGAGAACATACAGGATCACTAATGTTAATAATTCTGTATTTCTGTCCAGACTTCAATCAGCAGATAAAATCAGACCATCTGCAAAGTCTTAAGTAGTTTTAACTGCATTAGGAAAAACTAAAATTTAAGCTAATCTTTGAACACCTAAAATTTCTTGATTGTTACAAGGTTATAGATTCTCAGGGTTTTCAGGTAACTTAGCAGAAAAGGCTTACAGAGTGTTTTGATGCAAAGAAAATTAACTGAACTTGCTCTGTGTTTCGGAATAGTTTAATGATCACTTTGTTACTAGATAAAGCCTATGAATTCAGAAACTGAAATGTGTAGTGGCTGACTATAAAGTAGTTTCTGCTGCTGATGCGTTTTAAAATGTTTTAAATGCCGTAATTTTTTCCAGTGTGACCTCATTTGAAATATTTTTTATCCTTTGAGATAGAAAATTCATATTAGTTTCCATGTTGTACATCTGTATGTTTTACCCTACAGCTGATATGATTTTGATATTGGACAGTGTATGCTATTAAGACCTAAATCTGATTATTTGAAGGTTGGGATAGAAGTCACTTGACATGCTATAAGCACAAGTGTTAGCAGACTGTTGCAACCCATCTTCAAAAGCAACCACACAGGCTCATCATAAACAGTGTGGGGGTTATTTGGCATGAACCTGTTTTTTGGTTTTGTTTTTTTTTATCTAATTCCTGTTATACTGTACTTTAAACAGTCCTCCTAACTATGCTGCGTTTTTATTTTTATGGCTTTTTTTTTGCGCTGTTCTGTTCATGTAGCACAAATAAGCATTGCACTTGGTACCATGCTTTACCTCATTTCAAGGAAAAAATGCGTAACAGAGAGGAAAAATGTGGTTTGGCCTTGCTGCTGTTCTGATTTACTGAATTTGAAAAAAGATAATTATAATGCCTGCAATGTGTCATTTACTTGCACAACTTAAATAGGTCATTTGTAATGTCTGTGGCATTTTTACTGTACATGGAAAAATACAACAAAGCTGTGTAACAACTCTTGATTGTATTTTAAATGTGTTTTTTTTCTTCTGCTATATCATTTTGCTGTTATGTGAAGTAATTAAAATTAGAATGACCTCTGACACTCCAGTAATTATCTCTGAGCAAACCAACATATGTGTATGATGTAGTTTTTCTTTTTTTTTTTTCTTTTTTTTTTTTTGCAAGAAGACAGTCCCTAGTAATCTTGTCAACCTCAAGTAAATCTCTGCTCAGTCTGAATCTTGAGTTTCCATTAGTGACTTCTGAAGTGTTTGTTCAGCTTGATGCTGCTGAAGTCCATACAGGACAAGAAGCCTACTATTTTTAAGGCTTAGTATACAATATTATGTTGTGACTGCAGCATACAGAACTTGGATGAGAACCAATTTCCATGCTGGGGAGGAGTATAGGGGTTGCCCAGGGGTGATGTGCTAGATCCTAAGCTAGTGCAGATTTATGTGGTATCATTTTAGTCAATGGAACTGCATTCTTTTACATCCCTGAATCTTGTGCTTATATCTATGTTGCAGAGTTTGGGGCTTCCTCCTTGTAAGCAAATATAAAACTATAAACTGGAAAACAGGGGATTTATGTTACTGCATATGGCATAACTGTGCTACATGCATTTATCTGTATAAAAAGTGAAAATTTTACATCACAGTCACAACAGCACACATAATCCCAAAATGACAAATATCACTGTTGTCTGCTATGATACTACACTTGTCTGACAGTATTCTGGGTTTGTATGGTTTGGGTCAGGTTCCCAACAAAAATGTTCTCGTGGAGATCTCTATTTATTACATGAGTGAAACAAGAATAATTTTGATTTTTGGTACTTTATTACTGACATTGATCTTTTCCATTTGCTCTAATTTGCAAGGAGCTATTTTCTTTACTTTCGTATTAGGTTTTTAAAACTTAAAACACTACAGTTGATGACCATGAAATAGAATCTCACGATCAATTGTAACTCAAATCTGAATTATGTTAGCAAATATCTAGAGGTCATTGTAGTATACTCCACTAGCAGTTTAAATTCTGTCAAATTTAACTACATTTCTTAAATAAATTTTATCCAGTGAAGCCCTTGGGATTTTTACCTTGTTTTATTTCAATGGCAACCACAGACAACTTTGATTGCTTTGTAGATGCACTCAATTTACTGCAGCAGCAAGTTGGAGAGAAAAAAGTTTGTGAACATGAATTGGAAATTGCAGGCATTTTTTATTGTAAATAGTTTGACTGAAAAGATGGGTTAAAATCAAGTAGAATGAATAACATATAATTTGATGGACAATAAAGTATTTACCATCACATGCTGCAGCTGTCTTTAAGGGACATAAAATGTAATTCATTCATACTGTAATCATGCTGCAGAAGTTTGCAATCTGCACCTTATGGATCACAATTACCTTTAATAGTTTTTTGTAATAATTGTAGCTGAGTATATCTCCAATAAAGTTATGGTCTGTTCACCTTGTATTGTCTTTTGGCTGTTGTTTGCAGTTCCTCTTAATTTTTCTTTATATTTAATGTTTACCAAAAAATTACTTATCAGTATAAAAAGAAAAAAAATGAACTTTGGTGGAAACATTATTTCCTGACCTTGTTTAAAGGCAAGTATGCTTGTCTCTTTCCTCTGATGAATGAAGTGTCTTCCTAGCTATGTGAAGACTCTTAAGGGACACTCAAGTTAAGAATGATGGTGTACATGCTACAGTTGATCTCTGTGCTGACCACTATACCTGAAAAATTTCTTTTGGAACTGAGGCACCCCAGACCACAAGAGTTCGGTAACTTGTTTGGACCTTTCAGCATGTTTTAAGAATAGCATATTAATATTTGCTAACAGTCTCAGCATTAAAAACATTGATTAGTGAGTATTTTTTTCCATTTGTTTTTCATTACTATTTTGCTTATCCTGAATATTTGAAAGCATGTTTGTAGAGTGGTTTGACTGGCACAGCAGTGTCATGTCTACATTTTACAGACAGGTAAGCCAAAGATCAGAAGTCCTCCTTTTTAAAAACTTGCCAATGCAGCAGTTTCTTAGCATCTGCAATGAGCAACTTCCACTACACATTTTGACTTGGCTCACAGAGAAAGGCCTGCTGAACTGCTCTGTGGTGGCACCTTTTTCTGAGACTGGGAGAAAGGCCAAGTTACCTAAGTCTAGCAAAGGTATCGGTTTGTTCCTTGTCTTGCCTGTAATGAAACAAGTAATTCTCATCTAAGAAACCCGAGGAACCTTGTGGATCTTCCATGTCTTTCCAACTATTTTATTTTCCCCTCTCTAGGTTCCACACTGGCACTGATAGCACTGGTAGGTAAACTCCAGTATGTAGCCTAGTAAGCTTTGTCAGGTCACTACACAGCCCCCACCTCCCAAGTTCTAGCAAGTGGGTCAAATCAGAAAACTTCAAGCAAATTTTCTACAGAAAAATAGCCTGCAAATAATTAAAAAAAAAAAAGTTGAAGAGAGGAATATCAGGCTTGACTTTTTAATTATTTCAAGAGGAATAATTAGCTTTACTGAAGCTGTAACATTCAAGTTGAATTTTCAGGTTAGTTGCAATTTGTCAACCTCAGTGGTCACTAGGAATTTCGAATGCTCCTGTCTGAAGAANATAAATCTAATAGAAGCCTCATATTAACTTAATTTTCTTGTTAATGCAAAAATTTCCTGTAGTCAGGCTCCTGTCCGACTTTCGCAGAAATCCTCGGGAAGACATCGACTTAGGCTCTGCAATTTTTGTGCCTTTGAACTTGTCACAAAAGTCCTTCAGATATTTGTTAGTTCCAGACATTAAGTAAAAGTTGAGAAATGCAGTGATGTGCAACAGCAGCCTCTTCTGTTTTGCTTCTGTTTTTGAAGCTCTTACCTAAAAAGGGTGGCATACTTGGCAGCTATTTCCTTCTATGTGGGCAAGATTTAGAAGTGACGAATGAAGGTAATCTTCCTCACAGCTTTTATTAACATTTCAACTAACTTCAGGTGTGCACTCTCACCTGTTTCAGCTTTCAGTGGAGCCACTGCAGCAGCAGGGCGTCATTTAGTTTTCAGTGCTGGCATTCAGCTGATGAAATGTATCCCACGCTGTAGCTTGAGGCTACAAATGCTCATTCAGGGAAAATGATGGGGCAAAGAGAAGAGATTTCATCTAACTGAAGCATAGTGAAGGAGGCTGTAGTTACAGGGTCAAGCTCATCTCTCACTGAGGTGAGGATGATCCTCTTTATTGCCACTCAGTCTGAAGCATTGAAGGAAGTATGAACTATTGCAGCTGTTCCAGCATTTGTAATAAAATGATGTCATGTTCGTGGGCTTTGCTTTCCTAGTTCTGAGGCACTGAGCTCAAGAGGAGCTGTGGGGTCACCAGTCTCCCTATATTCATTTAAGGAAGTAGTTTTCAGTGAGTTCGTTGAGTAGCACTTCACCATCAATTTTAGGGCAAGGCTTTGAACTTTGATATGTGATAATCTAAGTGACATAGAGGAGCGGCACAGTGATTGTACAAGTCACCTAATTCACAACTACCAACATTAGCACAAGTATCAGTGAACACATACCATATTAAGCACATCTTCCATGTTCTTACACCACAGCTGTATACATCATCCATTTTTTGCTTTTGCATGTTCACGCTTCAATCACCCGAATATAGACAAGATCCCAGTGTCAGAACAAAACATTCCTGCATTCAGTCAAGCCTCAGTATCTTGACAGCTGAGATCTGCCCCATTCTCACACATCTATAGCAATTAATTGTATTTTGCAGAACCATTTATGAGTTAAGAAATTCCTGCTTTCAGGGTGATTCTAGCTGGAATAGCAGGGAATTATGTTGCTGCCAGCAACACTCATCGCTTTCCTCCTAGCTTGACGTAGCACATGCACTTCAGGCAAAAGAGATCTCATTATACAAACAAGCATGGCACAGGCAGCCATACTCCCTGTCTCGCCTACTGGCTGCTGTGCATGGCTATGCCAGCAAAAAGTTTCCTTAAAATAATGACAAAATTTCCCAGGACTCTGCAACAGTGTTGAAGTTGCTCATGGGGGAGGTGGGAAGGGAACTGGGCAACATGTAGTAACCATTTTTTCCCAGTCTGAATACCTTTGGTGTTCTTGAAAACATTGCCCTTTCTGTGGAATCTATGAGCTAGAAAGTTTCCTGCACAGAGCACCAAGCAGTGCCTGACGTGGAGGGCTGAATTTCCAAAGAGTGCCAGTGTCTCTGGCAGGTACAGTAAGAAGAGCAGGGCAATTCAGGCCTTTCTCACTTTGTGGAGCTGAATGAGTGCTTGTACCCATCCTTGTGCATGTGCATTGCAGAGTACTCCTTATTTTACTTAATGTTTGGTTGAAATCCACCAAATTAGCATAAAATAACCACACAGCAACCTCTGTGGAAGATTTCTTAGAAAGTAATGTTGCTGCATTGGCATTTTAGCAAAGGTGAAGGATTACTTAATGCAGCAGCCAATTGCAACAGAACCTATGGCAAATGGGCTGCAGGAACTAAACTAAACATGAATCCGTAATCTATGTTGGATATATAACAGCTGCTTTTTGTATAGGGTATTGTGTGTTGATGTGTGTCAATAAGTCCCAGAAACTGAAATGATTCAGGCAAGGAGTGATGGAGGAACTTTATAAATGCCTGGGATGTATCAACGCATGCAGTATGGAAGTAATTCAGAAGAAATGCCAAGATTCTGAAACATCTCAAGTACAGAGAGGAAAGAGAACTGTCCCAGGCTTGCCTCCTAAAGTCAGCTCCCCAGAAAGGAGTGAGCATCATGGAGGAGGCTGGGCAGTAGTGGAAGTGGGCAGAGAGGGAGTTTGCTAACAGCAGCTCAGGTTTTAAGGTGGCAGTGGAACACATAGGAAGGACTGAGAAGAAACTAACTGACGTAGAGCCTTACAAGAAGCAAAGGTTGAGCTTGACTACCATGTACTGCAGAAGTCACCAGTTTTTGCCACTTCCAATGAAGTCCTGTGGTGCAGAGCTCATCTTGCCCTGAATGTTTCCCTCTCCTGTAACAGTTTAGAGCTTGTGGCTCTGCATGGCACCCCTTTGAGGACATCACATCTTTACTGGAAGAGTGAAAACTCTACCTTGCATCAAAACCAGGCTTGTGATACTGTCCCCTGTGGCAGTAGTAAAGGTACAGATTCTGTGCCAGCCTTGCTACAGAGAGAGGACATGGTAGAGTAGTGTTTGATAGATGGGAAACTGATTTTGCTGGCATAGGTAAGACTGTAGTTATGGCCTTCTGGCATTGCTCGGCTCAAAAATCTCTTGTTTTTTACCTTGTGATAACTCCTATTGAGAGCTACATTTCCTTGTGCCTCACATTGGCACTGTCCATCTTTTTTGAAAAAGCATCTGTGCCCTGAGTATTCACCAAGATAGCATATCTGAAACTAGATAGAAGCAGTTACAGCTAAGGGTTTCAATCATCTGGTTAAAGTGTAACAGACAGGAGTAAGCCCATCAGTGGGGATTTTCAGGGGATGTTTTCAAGCTTTCAACTGATTTTCATGCAACCTGATGTTTGGGAATTGATTTATTACTGTGATCAAGGAAGTTCTTCTGGGAGGATCCTGAGTGAGACCAGACTGGATGCATGGCTGACACGAAGCCACAGGGCACTGCTTTGGCAGTTATGGTGTAAGAACCAGATGAAGCTGCAATTGCAGTCAACTGAGGAACACGAACATTTTTCAGTGGTGTAGGTAAAGCAGTCCTTGACAGTCAAGTTCTAACTGCATCAATGGCCCAGCTATAAATCCATGCACCTGCCTGGTAATTCTCTAATGTCACGTTATTTTTGAACAATTTCACTCCAGCTGCCAAACACAGAAGTCCCTGGTCAATGGGCTCCCCTTGTGTTGTGTTTCTTTGGAAGCACATCTGGATTATCTTTGGGGAATCTGAGCAATGCATTATGATGATACTGGAGATGAAGCCTTTGGCTTGACTCCCTTGGCAGCCGGGGCCTGCACCACAGAGGCACTTGTCCCGTTCCCTGACCCACTGTCTGAAGTTGGCAGCCCAAGGCTGCAGCCTGGCCTCACACTCAAGACTGCTTACTAGTGATGGCTACTGCAAGGATACCCCAAAGCAGTGCATGTCCTGCCATGGCTGCCTATGCATCTCCCTCACCTGCAGCTGGGCTTACGCCTTTTATATTATGCTCCTGAGACTTGGGTACAATATTCTCTGCTCCCTGTCCCAAACTCCTTCTCTCAACTGTCAGTGTTCATAACTGCCGTGCAGAGGTACTCTTCTCCCTTAACCCCTGCTCCACTCCAGAGGCAGCTGTATTTCCACAGTGAATGAAGCAATTCCTCTATGTATGATTTTAAAGTCCTTTGGGAGAGAAGGTGCTATTGTACAAGATATTATTAAAACAGGAATCTGTGTAATGGGTGATAAATTTTGATACTGTACATTTAATATAATGTGACGGTTGTAAATCCAGAGAATTACCATAGGTATTTGCTGTGCAGTGTGTTTATGAATTGTTTGGGCAGGTGTTTTTCAAGTCTTGTTTTTTTCACACGGAATGTGAATTATAGGACAGTTTAATAACGTCCCTTACTAGACTCCAATATGCCACAATTAGCTGCAGAAATATTATCACCTGATGGCTGAGCTTGGTTGCTGATTAAGTTCATGTATAAGAAGGTAAATCGGAAAAGCAGCCCAGAGGAAAAAGATCTGCAGAAGTAAACTTTTAGATCTGTCTTTGATCTCTTACAAGCAAATATCATTTAAAACTACAGAAATCAGTAGTTTTGGTATTGTACAAGTATATTTTACATGTGCTTCCATATAGGTTAGAAACAGTTTGTTTTGGCTGCAATAATGGAATAGTTCTCTAAAAGCTTGTATTCAGTAATTACACTACTGATGTTTATTGATGTGAGGGGATATCTGTACTGCACATGTTATTTGAATCAAACCTTGCTGGATAGTTTTAAAATCAAATCCAAAATACTGTAATTCAAGATTACATAGGGTCAGAATTTCTTACTTTTATTTTTTACTAATTTCCCCATTAAAACAAAACAAAAAACTTATACGACCTTGAAAAATCTTTTCCCTTTTCTGAAGAAAGAAGTGCTTCGTTTCACTCTTCCATCTGCTTTTGTACTACGAGATGAATTTCATCATGAGCTGACATAACACCAAACAGCACAGCAGTAAACTATCTGGAGGTAAGGCTGTATAGAGGTTTTAAAACTTAGTGACTGAAGAACTCATCTTCTCCAACGCTATAAGATTTTGTGAGTATAAACTGGGTTGTCATTAGTTTTAATAAAGCCTGTATCCGGAGTTCTTTGGAGTGTAGAGCCCTTTACTTTTCACATAGGTGTTTGTAGCTCCAATGAATTTGCTGGGAGATTGGCTGTGACTTACTCATCTCTGTAGCTATTGATAGCACCTTACAGACAAGCAAGACTGAACTGGATTTTGGAGGTGCCGTTCTTCACCCACTTCAGCTGATATCCAGGATGGTTCAAGGTGCTGGGTAACACTACCCAACTCTCTAAGTCCCTTCTGACCATGTCTTGTGCTTCTCTGAGCACTAGGAGCTCAGCACCACTGGGATCAGGCCCATCATTTAGCATAGCTAGATCTCACTAATGTGACACTACAAGCTGGTAGTTCGTATGAAGGTTTATTTAAACATTTTCTTTCCCCTTGACTGGCTTAAGGAAGGCGTCTGCAGCCCACTCCCCTCCCTGTGCTGTGCCTCGTGTATGTGTAAAAGCTGCCCATGGTCCCAGATGATATGTTTGCATTTCATAATTAATGCTGAACTTGACTTGAGGCAGATACCCAAGGACAATTTTTTAAACAGATGTTGCAGGTCACTTGTAAGTTATTTGTCAAATAAGTTTCAGAGCACAAGCCGCTGCTTTTGCCATTGTAACCAAAGGCGTGTGCTGTTCAGCAGCAGTAATTACAAAGCCAGGGCAATGCAGGGAAAATTCATCTTATTTAAAAGTGTTTTAGTGTCACCAAACAGCTTGCTATGCCATTAGGCAAGTTTTGCTAGACACGTTCAAGCTGAGGGTTTTAATTTGTTTGAAGTATTCTCTAAAACAGAATTATGTTGGAGTTTACATAAAATGAGAGAATGACATGAAAAGTTTTAACTTAAGCAGCAAAATATAAAGGCTAATCTTATTTAAAAGTAATATGTGTGTCTTGATTGAGTGCCCAGATACACTCAACTGGGACATTTTAGTGGAATCGGTTCTAAGCTGTTACACTGAGTTATACAGAGTAGGTTTTCCTGAGCTCACATTGCCAGACCTGAAATACTCTTGTGGCTGCATTTAATAAAGAAACGAAAGTCTTGGGTAAGGGGATATGATTTTTTATGACAGAAGGAATGCAAATAACTTTTAGTCTCGTTGCCTAGACCAGGTTTGGTCTGATTTGATGGAGTTTAATAATGACTTATAACCTGTGCTGACAATGTGCAGACCCGCACAACGTCATTTAACTCATTTATTCTGCTTGCTGTAAAAACAAAGAGATGGCAAATAAATATATGGAAAGTTCATTGTTTGTCAGAGGGCCCAAGCCAAAAGTTTTCAGTGACCTTTTAAAATATGGTCCCAGGCTAGTACTAAAATGTCTGTCACTCAGCGCACACACTTGCACAATTTGGCCTTTTAACCCGTGCATCTTGTTTTTCTCTCTTTCAACTGGTTGTATGAATTTCAAATCAGCTGCAGCTATTTAAGTTTTTGCATTGGAGGATTACTGTAAATTGCAGTCTGACAATTACAATGTACAGCGCACAGGAGAGTTATTAATGGATAGGCCTACTGATGGCCTTTCAGCGCTGACGAGGGCCTGGTGTTCCTCACCCGTAATTAGATCCAGTGGTTGGGGTCTGTGTGGATGAGGCAGGGGAGGGGGTCGGCTGCAGAGCACTGCTTTATCAGAGGAAGATATCAATTGATCAGAGATAGTTACTATCGGCAACGTCTAAATCTCTAATTCACCTTCTTCTTAATGACTTGTATTGGCTTAAGAAGCTAAGTTACTTGACAGCGCGGAGTTCGGCTGACAAAGTCGAACAGGTGGTTTTAATAGAAGATTGCTGTTGCTCGAGATTTCACTGAAGACGGAGCAACAGTTCAACAGACACAACAGAGGCCAGTAAAAACCCTGGTCTGCTGCTTTGCTCGCTCAGGATACCAGCGGGGCTCAGACTGCAGCCATTCACTGCGTCCAGCACTTTTTTCATTTCCAAACCCTGCACAAGTTTTCTCTGAGGTTTCAGTATTTATTTTAAGGAACGAATCTTACATGGGCATAAATTATATTTGACAAATTGAAACCCTTGGAGGGCAATTTTTTTGTTTAATTTTTTTAATTTGTTTTTTTCACTGTCTTGTGAAAAACTTTTACCAGAACAGAGTGCTCTGAAAAATCAAATATACTTTTTAGGATGAAGGCATAGTCTGATGCCCAGGCAGAACCAGTAAACTTTGTAACGGCAGAAGACAACGGCCATTTACCATTGAGAAACCCAGAAAATAAATGGACTGGAAGTGCTTGGTTTAGGCATGGCATCATGAATCAGAATTTCAGCTTTTTAGTGAAGCAATCCAAGGAACAACAGTTTTGTGCTCCGATTATCAGTGCAAATCCAATAAGAGAGGGGCACCTAACATCCCAAGGCACTGCTGATCCAGCCCATGTCCTTTCCAGAAGGATTACAACCACCTGCCAGGAAGTTTTCCATACAGTAAAGCTTGTTGCCAATCTGATGCTTGCAGTATGTCTCAGAGGGGTTTTGTTATTATTATTTTATTTTATTATGTATTCTCATGGCAAATATCAGTTTGAGTCTGTTGAGGCTGTTTTTTTGAGGTAAACATTTGTTTAAAATCTTGTTCCAATCTCTTAACATGTACTGAAGTAAAATCTAATTGAGTATATCACCGACACAGGCAGAACTTTCTGTTGTTGCTCTTGAGGGAGAGCTCAACGGCAAAGCAGGTCTGTAAGACTTTGCATTTTAGCCTTGAGTGGAAACATATTTGTCAGTACAAAGTGTGCTCTTTTAAGCCACTCTGAAACTAGCAAAACTGATGAACCTGTCGTCTGGTTTTGCTACCACATTTGTGACCTCACTTCCAATACCACTTCTGGGTTGGTGTCACTACTTCTTGTGAGCACTTATTTGTGCCATTTGTACTTCCACTGAAAGTGCAGCCCATCTCTGTAAGCTATGGCTTTGAAGCTACTATGTCAGGAAACCACTGGCCTGAAGTGTTATGAATTAGTACACCGCGCACCTGTAGTGTGCTCTTATCTCAAGTTTTCAAAGCACCTTTGGAACTTGCTAATTATGGTCTATAAAGCTCTGAGTGTCGTCCCTGTCAACGGTGAAAACAAAAGCAGAGGGAAATAAATAACTTTCCCAAAAGCAATAAATTGTTAAATTGGTCATTAGGTAACACACCAAGACAGGAATATAGATTGTGCTGATTGAAATCCTGATCGTTTTATGGTGAGAGTTCCATTGGCTTCAGTTCACCAGCATGATTTTTCCTGTACATGAGGAAAGCACCCAGGAGCCCAAATCACCAATGAGTTACTACAGAGTCGTAAACTTTCCTCATTAAAATGTGATCTGTCATTTTGCAGCTGACTGAGCTATCTAGCTGGTGTGCCAGTGTCATCCAGAATCTAACATAAATGTATTAGCAGAAAGCAAACTGGAGAATGGTGCTGAGTTGGAGGGCTCTCTGTATTATGAAGCAAAGTAAAAGAATGGTGACTGGATGCTATTACTTATTCACAAATGACTAGTCATAGTGGAGGCATTAAGAAATGTGGGTTCTACAAGATCTCTGTGTACCACTGAAAGGTGTTTTCCTGCTATGCCATGTCTTATGTGGGCTGCCCGGTATTGGTGTTGAGGCGTGCCTGGGTCCCTGCCACACTGTCTATAGCTGTGTGCCAAATAAGCAAAAGTTAAACTCACTGAGAAAGATTTTGGCATTAAGAAACAAATACAATCCTTTCTCTTGCTCTAAATATTTTTTTTATTATTATTATTTCATTTTCTTTCAAGTACGAGTTGGAATGTTTAAATTATTTTACTTTACCTGTGTTCAAGGACTTGCAGAAAGAACCGTTTTGGATGCAAAGTGCAAATCTTGATCACTTAGCCCTCAAAGGTGACAGTTTTGGCAAGTTTGGAGTGTCCAAAGCGGGGGAGCCACATTCTTTGCTCTTGTAAAAAGAGGAACCTCTGTAGACTCAGTCAAGCTCTGTTCATTTACATAGAGGAGAGATACAGCCTAACAGTTTGTTCTGTAATGGTTTCCATAAGAGGCATCTCAGCTTAGTCCTCCTGATAGTCTGTGTGGTGTGAATAGTCACCATGCTGTTAGCAATTTTGAGCAAGCCTGTTAACACCATGATCTGATCACATGAGTTTTGCTGTGAGAAGCCTCTGAACCATTCTATTGCTCACAACACATTGCTCTCCCAGTTCATATCTCCCTACAGGCAGTACACACGGGAGCTGCTGGTATCAGGAAACTCTCCCTGCTCTTGCTGGCTGATGATGACTCTGCCCTACCATGTAATATTTCAATTAAAACATGCTTAGTCAGTTCAATGACTTTGAAGGCAGTTGTTTTCCTGTTTAATATACTTTTGCTAATGACATTGGGGCAAGCTGGACCAAAGAGGGTACATGGTGGGCGACACTGTTGTTACAGTGTGTCCATGAACTGGGACCAAAACATGATTTTTCTTCTGTGTTGGAATGTGTATCCATACCTTCATACCTCATGCTTCTTCCCTGAGTTTAAAAAAAAAAAAAAGTGTACTAATTCAATCTTTAGTGTATATCTGCCTATCTAGATACAATACACACCCTATATATGTATGAGTGTGTATATGATTTGCTCATATGTCTTGCATGTCAAGCCATCTGACAAAGCAAGGAAAACAACTATCTCCACTTCTTCTGAAGCAAAGCACAGTTGCAAAAAAAAATATTATGATGAGTAATTGACTTCTGTCTTAGTGGTACCTTCATCTTTTATTCCTTTTTAAAACAAAGTCTGTTTTGACTGCTTTACTATACTGTTAACAGACAGATAGACTCAAAATGTTGGCAGTTAGGTTCAAGACTGGATTAATATGGCTTTGTTATTTTACTGGCATACCCAAAGGCAAATACTCCTACTGGACTCCACCCTTCAGCTGTGAAGCACGTTGTAAATCAGTCCATTTTTTGTTGTTTTTAAAGTAGTTTAGGGGCTTTAAAGTAGTATTTAACATTATTACAGTCTGCTTGAATATTGTACAATTTCTAACCGTTTCTTCTTTTTTTATATCCACTTTTCTGCCATTCAGAAGCTTCTAAAGCAAACAGTGTAGTCACTTCTAATGCCAAGGTGCAGCAGAAGTGCTAGTAATATTCTTAATGACTTCTCTCTCCCGAGTGTTTAGGTGCCATAGTATTTAGCTTGCTAAAATAACCCCAGCATTTACAGAGAGAAAGGATGAATGCCAGGCTTTTAAAGCTCATTCCTTTGTCTTTGTGGCTGGAATGGGTACATTTGTCCTTGTTTCTTTCCCTAAGAAAGCTCAGGAAGATGCAAGGACAGCTGTCCTTGTCCTTGTGCTGCCCTCCTCAATATAGCACTAAGACTTAGGAAAAATATATTCTGTCTGGAAATATGGAAGGAAATGACTTCTGGATCAGGAGCCAGCAGTTTTGATGATAGCACATGTTCAGCCACATCCATTAAGCACTCTATGATCTGTGAAAACTATATGTTAAAATACCTCTGTTGGTTTGTTTCTATTTCGAAATTGTGGTCTCCGAGTTTATTCTTTTTTGTCAGGGTCAAAGCAGTGTGATCTGAACATTGAAGGAAACTGTTGTTTGACCTGGTCTTAGATTCTTGACTAATTCTAAAAATAGAGCCCTCCTATCCATTAAGATAAGACTGAAACACTGGTGACATTAAGCATGGCTAACAGCTTTGGTGTTCTGGTCTGCAAAAAAAGTCCCTGCAATGTCTAGCAGGGACATTGTGTCTGTCTATCTGCTCTCTCAGATCTGGGTGAGAGGCTCCAGTCCATCAAGCGCCACCTCCCACCATGTCTTAGCAGCTTCTGCCCACAGAAGGAGGGACCCAAAGAGCACACATTTTTTGTGATAAAATTTAACCCTAAAAGACAAATGTGCTTCTCTCCCACCCTGCCCTCTTCTGATTCCATGTTCCTGAAGCCCCTTGTGGGGTTTGTGGATTTGTTGGGTTTTTTGTTTGTCACTTTTTTGTTCAGTGATTTTGGTTCGGTTTTTTTTGCTAGGCTCCCTTTATCTGGACTCTTGCTGGATCTCATGTTCTCACTTGTGTCCTGCTTCTGCCCTGGCTGTACATAATGCAGTGTGTGCTGGGGAGCCCTCAGATGCACTGATGAGCTGGCATCTGCGTGCAAACCACTGTGCAAACCCAAGGCTGCTGGCTGTGTCAGAAGCATGTTTAAAGCTTCCCAAATGTAAGGACTAAATAGTGGGGAAAAAAAACCCAAAAAAAAACCAAAAAACTTTTCAGTCCTTATAAGCTGCATAGACTGACACTTAACCTTGCTTTTCTGCCCTCCCAGTGCTGTTTCTATCTCTTCTCCAGCACGTTTTTGCAGACTGTACACTGGAGCTGGGCGAAAGAACTATCCCCATCACAGTGCATCCTCGGGTATTTTTCTGGTTTATGGTCATGTTAGTTGGATCAGATTCCTCATCTGACCTACTGCATAGCTTCATGAGCACCAATATCAACATGAAGGAAAAAGCGGGGTTGCTGAAGGTAGGGAAACACAAGTGGACACCAGTCCATGTTTCTGATTGTGACCTACAACCACCAGCCACGTGCTCCTCACCTGTGTTTTCTGTCACACAAACCATGAGAGTGTCACCAGGACCAGTTCCTGACATGGTACTCAGGTTGCTTAATGAGTCGATGTGACTGCATGCAGCCACGTGGTGCCAGCACAAAGGTGGTGTCAGAAGTGGGTGGTGATGGGTGGGAGAGGGAGAGCTGAGCCATTGCTCTTGGGAGCTGGATCATACTAGGCATCATGTAAAACCAAGCCTGCTCAGCATCATGGATCAAAACATCATCTCAGTGTGTTCATGTCAGATACACAGCAAACATTTAGCAATTTACCTTGGTGATGAGATAGGGGAAGTTTACTTAATACTTCTGGAAGGTATCAGTCTGTGTGCTGTGGCTCACTCCCGCTCACCTTCTTCCCTATCAACTGCAGGCACACACAGACACAATGGCTTCTTTGTTGGTGTGGAAAAGTGCTCCACACAGAGCACCACATCCCGGAATGCATCTCTGCTTCTGTGGACAGATCACTGTGAGGAACCCTGAGTGTCTGCAGCTCTCAGATCTCTATCAAAAATGGGGGCAGCTGGAGTATGCTCCATTTAATGCAAACTACATGCATAGCTGGATTGCTTACCACCTTGTCAATGCCACCCCCAACTGCCAAGGTCTGAGAGCCCTCGAGTCTACTGAAACCGAAGGGAGGTGAGGATTTTCTTTGACTTGGATGCAGGTATTTTAAAGGGAACTTGGGAAATAATTAACACATAATTAACCTGTGGAACTTTCTGCCAGGAAGTATTACTGAGGCCAACCGCTCTGCAGGGTTAGGAATTTATATGTATAGTAAGAGGCCCAAAGTGGAAAAGGTATCAGCCTTCAAAGTAGGGAGGACATCATTAACCAAAATGAGTTAAGGAGATGGTTTGCTATGTATAAATTATTTCCTAGTGGTCTGTTATGGGATGTCTTGCACCTTCCTGTGAAGCCTTCGGGAATAGCTGCTGATGAAGACTAGAGCACTGGTCTGATTCACTCTGGCAAGCATGCTTCCTATTAAATATTCAGTATTGCAGATGTTATGCTCTTGAGCTAACAGAGCAGCACTCACCGTGGTTCCTACTGTGCTTGTTCAAGCAATTAAAAATAGTATATTTTGTTTGATCCCAGATCTATCACTCTTGTAGATTGCTGTTACTTGAATGATTCATTGTTACTTTGTCTTACTGGCAAGTTGTTCTTTAGAAATTAAAAGACACATATGAAGGAAGCCATTCTGTTTAGGGAGTGAACTACATAATGGTGTCACATAAAACTGCCAGACCGGGTCAGACTAGAAGGCCACCCTATGTGTGTCTGAGGAAAAAATATAAGCAATGGAGTAAGCATAGATTTATTCTGTCTGGTAGACCATCTGATCATGGCGCTTCTCATGTATGCTCCTGGAGCTTGAGGCTGTGTTCTCACCACAGAGCTTAATAGCCACTGGAGTTTATCATGCCTTCTTGGACTGTTTTTGTATTTTGGCCTACACTGCATGCTGTGACAGTGACATCCAATGTTGTAATTACACCCTGGGTGAGAAGGTGCCTGTTTTAGGGAGCTTTCTTGGCCTGCTTCCATGGGGTAGACAGAAATGAAAATTCCCACAAGCTTTTTTTTTGTGGCCTCAGAGGCATATTTTATACTTTTTGCCTTCTCCTAGCTTATTATCCAGCAGATCCTAAGACATCTTAGAACCTCTGGTTGCTTCCTTATTTCCATTTACTGAAGAAGAGCTGAAATACCCCTAAATCATCTCAGCAAGATACAGTGAGGTTTGGAAATACTTATTGTTGCAGAGTCACCAGATGTGGCAGAGCCGCACTATGCCCGAGACTGCTAGACATGGGATGAAGGATGATGTGAGATGAGATGACCAGCCAATATCAGTGTCATACATCCAAGATCACCCCGTTTATTGAACGTGAGTATGCCCTTATACCTCTTAACAGACTATGAGGGTAACCCTCATTGTTATGCAATTGGCCCAAAATCGTTAAGGGACAAGCTATTGGCATTAACCAATTGGTTTAAGTCCTTAAGGGGCGAGCTGTGAGGGCACCAAGTGGTTGGCTCATCACTATCTGTTCAGATGCCTCTCAAGGTCCTTGTTTTGGTTTGAATCTTCTGCCATTGGCCGTGGTTGTTCAGTTCTGCCAGCTACTGTATCTTGTGTCCTCGCCCTTCAGATAGTCTTTTCATGTAGACTGTGAAACTTCAGCTTACAATTAGCAGTTAGCACAGCTTGGATTGCTCACATGTCCAGTTAATGCAAAGTGTTTCCCTACAACTTATTCCTGTTTTTCACCCTGTCCTCAGAGCAGTAGGTCTCTTTTTTCCTTTTTTTATCCTTGCAACAGATTTAAGCATTTGCTATCTACTTACCCTGCAGCATTTGTGGTTTTAGACACTTTTTGCCCTTACACTTGATGAGCCTAGGTCTAAGGAAAATCAGGTAAGAACTTTTGGGTTCAACTCGATTTAGAAACTCCAGACTCATTCATCTGAAAGCCATAATAGCCATTGGCATAATTTGTTTGAAAAGCATCTTTTTCTAGTATAGCCTTCTGGACCATTTGTTATCCATGCCAGAAACCCAGGGGGACTGCAGCTCATGAAAACCACCCAACCTAGATTGAAATTAGCAGCCTCAGCGTGTTTGGAGACCACAGTGGGCACTGTGACTGAGTGGGTTATTCAGCCTTCTGCTGCCGTGACTGCACTGTTATTGGTACCCAGTAAGGCAGATGAAAGCTAGCTCTACTGTCTGCTCAAGTTGCAGTTGCATCTCCAGGTTGTAGTACTCTCTCTGAGAGTGAGTCTACATGAGGTCTTCAGTTATAATAAATTTACAGTGAAATATTAAACACTGGCACTTTTTTTCCTTTTTTTGGCAAAAAGGAAGCAAAAGTTAGCACCTGAATTTAAAACTGTAATGCAACAAGTGAACATACAAACATGTACAACTTTTGAGACGTGCCTAGCAGACATCATGCTTTTAAAATGTCACAGTTCATGCAGCTGTCACTTCAAATACTAAGGAAACTGGCACTCCCAAAGTGCTACCAAGCTCTGGCCGGACAGTAACAAGACTCAGGCCTAAATTTAAAAACTGTCCAAGAAAATGTATGACTTCTTAAAGACTTTGTTCTTTGTTCACTAGTTGTGAAGAAACAGTTGTCTGATCAGCTAAATAGAAATGAGATGTTTCCACCACAACTTCAGTAGGGAAAGCAGAACTGTTTGTAATGGAGCGATGTCCACGAGGAGCATTATAAGCCTTGCTGATTGAAGAGTGTCTTCTGTGAGGCTCTAGCCAGCCTGATCTAGGGTAGGGTGTCCCTGCCCATGACAGGGAGGTTGGAACTAGATGATCCTTGTGATCCCTTCCAAGCCTGACTGATTCTATGATTCTAGGTTTGCTTGCCTTTTTCTGGCAGATGCCTAATCAGTAACATTGATGTGTTTTATACAGTGGCCCATCTGAATGGCACTGATGAGTGGGATGTATTCTAGTTCTACAGTTATCAAAAGTCTCATTTCAGTCCACAAGTCAGACAATTTTCCTTTCTGTTACAGCATTTTAGTAAACTCAGCTTGGAAATCTCATTACAACCTGTTCGAGCAAATGAAGTACACTGACCTAATTGAGACCTCTGCTATAAACAGGTAGAATTCCTTGGGTTTTGAGACCTGGTGCCATTCTCCTCCTACCAGCAGCAGACAGAGTCCCCTATGGAAGCTACTTTCCCCTGCTGAAATGCATGAAATTATTTGATAAATGAACCTTTTTCTTCTGGTGCTTCAGAAAGTTAAAATAAATATCAAAACCCAGAAAATGAGAACATGTAATATGAATTCCAAGCAGACTTCACTCTTTAAAGAAATATGTTTGTGTTTGAGTTTGGGAACTTAAAAATACACATTTTGTACTTAGCTGAGGCAGGAGAACTCTGGAGTGAATTTATTCTGTGCCAGCAGGGTATTCTGCCGAGGTATTGTGTTAAATACTCATAGATCAGATACTTGTAATATTATTTTCTATATACCTGGGTTTAGTTTTACAACCAGCCACTGCCTCATCATCACTCCAGAGACATACTGCTTGTATTGAATTTTCCTGTCCTTTCCCTTAGGGTTAGTTGTCAACCAGATTAACTCCCTCACCCAACTGACCTCACCTCCTCAAGCCCTGCTGTGAAAACAGCCAGGAACAGGTATGTGTGCTGAGCATGAAGGAAAGAACATCTCATATCCTTTCAGCTCAGTGTGATCTTTTTCAAACCTCTGATGCAGCTGCTGGACACTAATTAGTGCACTGACTAACCTCATTCCTCATGTTCCTTGATGGCTCTAGTCACATTTCCAAGCCAAAGGTTTTTATTTGGCATGGTGGGACTTTGCACTTTGAATTAATTAAAACACATAACATGGAACTATGCTTTTGTTGTATTCTCCTCTTTCTTCTAAGCGTTCCTTTTGCTAAGTAAGGAAAAGAAATACTCGTCCCTATGGAGATAAAGAAGAAAAAGTAGAAAAGTCCATTGAAATCCCTGAACTGAAAAAAAAATCAAGAAAACAAATAATTCCTGTGTTGCCACTAAGGGACTTAGTGACAAAAATGAGTGTTGTCTTTCACTGTTGTTTAAGTTTCTTTTCTCATTGGCCCTTAAAGAACTGAAGACAGCAGTAAAAACCACGGTGCCATTTCACTTCTCAGGTTTACTGATCTTCATTCTTTCCTCTACCAAACTGCCAGGCTTCTCAAAAAAAAAACCAAAAAAAAACCTTTTTAGTTCATGGAAAGTTGTACATAGAAGGACCAAAATAAGAGGTTTTAATTAAATTCCAGTCTTGTTATGGAGCTGGACTATTGACACAACAGAATATTTCATTTGGGAGATTTTTTTTTTTTTTTTTAACATGCACTACTCCCAAGAAAAAAAGGAAAAGAGGAATCTCTAAGCTCTGTGGTCTTGCACTCATTTGCTAAGAGTTTGTAACAGGCTCATGGTGGCATATGATGCAGCGTAGTACTTACTGAACAACACTAGACAAATGCTTGCAAAAAAGTAGTTCTTCCTTTCTTCTCATTTGGGTGGGTAAGGCTCCTTCCTCATCACTGCAGCTGGAGGATTATTGCCCAAAACATAGCAGCAATTTTATCAACTAACAATGAATCTCAGTACACAATCTCAGTGGAACTCAAGGATTTGTCTTTCCTGAAGCACTTACCAGGAGAGTCCATCACAGACTTTAATGTCTTTCCAGTATTTAGGGCCGCTTTTCTCAGACTGTCCCACAGCTGGATCCTTAGAAACACAGCTGCCAAAAGCATGAATTCTGCATGTGCAGCAACATGTCCTGCGTGTCCTTTCTCTTCCAGTGCATGTGTATTGCAAACCTCCTGGTTCCAGCTGGGTTGATGAGGTGTGTGGCTAGAGATGATCGGCAAGTTGAGATGATTTCTTTAATTACTCATCTGGGAAGATTAAACTATTTCCCTAGCTGTGTCCAGTGAGCTGGCCAGGTATTTTACACTCTCTGTTTACAAGGAGATGACAAAGTGAAACATTTGGAATAGGGCGTTATGGATGGATGGATGATGGATGGAGACAGACTGAGCAACACATCTGAGGTACAAATGTGTAGATTGAAACACTTAGAAAGATTAAAAGCCTATGAAAGATTTGAGTCCTTCTATTCTTACGCTTCCCTAGATACCAACACAAGATGGAAATGAAAGAATGGCTCATCAAGAGTGCTCTGGTTTTCTGGAGTATCTTCCCACTGACCAAAGGATCTTTGAAGCTGGCCTGAGTCACAAAAAGAGACTTGTGAGGAGCAGAAAGTTTCTTACATACCAATTGCCCTTGTGGTGTCATGAGCAGTTTCTGGAGGGTCAGAAGTCTCTTCTGACAGCCCTTTGGGGATCTGTAGTGGCTTGGTTGTTGGGTAGGTCAGGGTCGATATTTACACTGACACCTCCCAGCATTGAATGCTGTGCTCACCTCAACCCTCACAGTGTTTTTGTCTTTCACTAAGGGAATTTTTAAGAAAGATGCAGAGAAGGAAGGCCAAATGACTGATGAGACAACATGGTGTGAGCAGGCTGTGTGATGAGGGCATCTTTCCTGGGATTCCACAAATGCCTGGGCAGATCTAGAAGGGCACATGGCCCGTGTTACCCTCTGCTTTGCAATGTACACTTGTCACCACAAGGCATTATATATTTAATATATCACAAGACTTGTACAACTTCCAAGGCTCATATGTTGTGAACAAGAAGAAATATTTTTCAAAGTGTAAAAAATCTCTTTATTCCCAGGAACAACAGTCCTGGATTTTTAAGCTACTTCTATTATAAGTTTCTTCTGAGTGCAGAGTAAGTCTGTAGTCTCTCTAGTTTGTCCAGTAAGCTCTTTTATGACCCTTTTAGTGGACCACAGGCAGCCTAGCAGAGCTTTCAGCAGGTGCAGAGGCCTCAGGTCTTGCTGGATGCACCTACTAAAATTTATGTGGAAAGCTGCCTACACTGTCTTGAGTTGTAAAGGTCTCCTACAATAATGCTAATAATGAAAGATCTGTGGATGGGAGGTGCTTGTGTGATGTACTGGAATAGCTTTCTCCTTGTGAAAATATATATTAAATCACATGAAGAAGTGACGAGCTGTCAAAAAATGTGATTGAAGCAGCCACCTATTATCTTTCACAGGAAAAATTGCTCATCAGTCACTGAACATCTCTTGAAGAGTGCCAGAATTGCAAGATAGTGTCTGCCAATTTAGCTTTACAATGACTTGATAATTATAGAGCAGGAAAATAGTACGTCTGGAAGGGTGTTAGCTGAAGAGCAAGGGGCCATGTAAATAAACTTGACTGATACAGAAAGGCGAGAAAAAGACACTACTGGATAATAGTGTTATGGTGTACAGGAGTTATTTACATGCAACCAGAGCTTGTCACAAATAATGAGAATTAGAAGAAAGCCTCTGCCCTTGCATGCCGTGCTTGCTCTGGAACCTCTTTGCCTCAAAAATGCACACATGGTAGTGTAATCTGTTTTCTGTGCTACGCAATGCAGAAAATTGAAACTGTCTTATGACTGAGCCTAAAACGTGGTCACAGTGTCAGCTTCCACTTAACAGCTCTTCATGCAAGTTCTTCTTCAGAGGTCAATCGGTTCCAGAGAAAAGTGGGAATATGGATTTTTTGGTGGAGACTGGATTTTAAGTGACAAGGGAACTAAAAAGTGCTGTAAGGCCTCATGGTAAAATCTACAAGGGTTTGCAACACTAGAAACTACTCCAGCCTTCCTTTCTTCATCAAATAATGCTTACAGAGAGATTAGACAAAACTTCTGTTGATTTACACAGATTTTGTCAGA
Organism: Ramphastos sulfuratus; assembly: GCA_013399055.1. Classification (NCBI taxonomy): domain Eukaryota; kingdom Metazoa; phylum Chordata; class Aves; order Piciformes; family Ramphastidae; genus Ramphastos; species Ramphastos sulfuratus. Next base: position 96,939 of record WBNM01012155.1, read on the forward strand.
AACATTTATGGCTTCAGAAGGTAGTCAGCCTCATTTATGAGTAAAGAATAGTAAATTGCAGCACAAAATTCTGGACATTTTGCCTGCTTAAACTAGTAGCTTCTGCAGGCCACTTGTAGAAGTTTTATTTCTGTGAGCTTGGTTTGCCCATTTTCTGAAGTCGTTGAACCTTACTCTGATATGGTTCCTGTATCAAAGAAGTTATGGTAAGTGCAGCTCTACCAGTTAACAGAAAGGCAGATGGCCACATACAACACTGTGCTAAAATAACCCCATTGCTTTTAGCCTGTTCTGAGCATATGCAGAGTGAGTTGATGCTTGACTGGAGGACACCATGCCTATTTTTTTTTTCCTGTATCAAAAAGCAAGGCTTGTAGAGCATCCAGCAGAGGATCCTGTTCTATGACAAGGTGTTTTAGTTGCACTGAAAAATTAACAAGGATGTTATTCATAGTTAATAAATATCTTTGGGATTTGGCTCACAGAAATGATAAATGGGAGAGTTCTGTCAAGTTATAAGTTGTACATAAGAGTTCTCTCTTTTTTTTCCCCTTCTAACTGTGGCTGTACATTAATGGAGGTGCTATGTCAAAACCTACCCAGTGCTGTGATATTGGTAGGTAAGAGGGGAAAAAAACCCAACAAAGCAAACAAACACACACCCCCGTGAAAATGCTAACCAACCAACCAACCAAAAACCACACCAAAAACACAAGAAAAAAACAAACCCTGAACAAACAATATTCTTTCTCCTCTGAATGAAGAAATGTAAATTTTTAGATGTCATGGTAACGCAGAGGGCTTGGAAAAACTGCAAGCAAGCTCATGAGCAAGCAGTGTGCCTNCACGAGAACAGGCAGAAGTTGGCCTGCATGTCTAAGTAAATCAATCCTAAAGATAAGTTTTAAGTCGCTGTCCTGATTTTGTGGGGGTTCACTGATGTTCTTGCCAAAAAAGGATGTATCCCACTTCCTGCTGCTCCTCTCTGGAGTCATATTACCTCCCTGTGGTTTTCCAGCAAACACACTGACATGGGGAAAGTAAAGTTGCATGTGGTTTCACATTTTGTTTATTTCATTTTAATGCACCGTAACATCTGGGAATAGAGGAGGAAGACAGCCTGCTTCAGAAGCCAGTGGATGCCCCCTGGATTGCCAGTAGGCAGCACAACACATTCTGGTTGGATTCTCACCTACTGATGCTTCAGCAAAGTCCCACGTAGCATCCTATGATGTTAAATATCCTGTGTGAGAAAAGCTATACCAAGCTCCTTAAGACCCATTTCCCTGCTGAATAAGTGTCATAATGACAGTTTTCAGGGAAATAGCAGTTTTCCAGTTCACCCCATTAAGAACTGTTTTCCTTCAATGCTCAGCTGTAACCAAGATTGTTGGTTCCACTGCTGGTGAAACTGCCTGCAAGTGTGTGCAAGTAAAATGGTCAACTATATCTCTGCAGTTCATCCTAGCAAGTGTTTTCATTGGCCTACCTGCTCTACTATTCATCTCTTCACCTTATACAGTTCCTGCCCTCAACTATGGTGCCAAGATTGCCCATATTGCTGCTTTGGGCTTGAGCACAGAGTTAGCTGATGTAGACAAGTGCAAAGTTTGGACATTAGTTTTCATCTGTACAAATACAGCCTACCACAGCTGTGCAACATTGAACGTCATCCAATCTTCCCCTCTAATCAAGTTTCATATCTCTATCCAGGGATCTGTAAATACTTCTGAATCTGACCTTAAGTGATGAAGGTGCCTCAACACCATCTATTTTCTCTGAAACAGGTCACATTCTTCCAGACTTCATGATGAGGTAATGCAATTGAACATCCTAGTCCCATGCTGTTTCATGAAGGCATCTCTCCACTATTTCATACGGTTCATGAGCCCTTCTCATCTGTGCTCTTTCCTGCTGCCGCTGTGTTCATCGGTGCATTGTGGCCAACAGCATGCGCTGGGCAGCATTGCAAGGGACTATAACCCTCCAGTCCCACATAAGGCATCTCTCTGGGTGGATGCCTAAACCCCACATAAAGCAGGACCTTTCCATAAGTGGGGTTATTTCCTCCCTCCTTACTTTGCTGCTGCCCCTTTGTCTCTCACCAGCCTCTGCCTGGGGCTGAAGCCACTTGCCTGCCTCCTGTGTAGCCTTGAATTGGTGGGCACCTCCAGCTATGCTTTTGTTCACAGGAGACTGTGAATGATGTACATTGACTCATGTTGTTCCTAGTAGTTCCATGCCATTGCAGACTGTGTAAGAATAGAAGGCTCAGAAATATCGCTGAAGGTAACTTCAGGCCTGGAACAAGCCAAGATCTCAGAGATTTCAAGGCTTCACATTAAAACCTCCTGGTGATGCTTCCAGCAACTGAGGAGCTCTTTTCAGGTCCTGTGCTTCAAGAAAGACTTGTCCTGCTTTATGTCCTTCAAAAATTGTCTATATTATGCATTAAAATGGAAAAAAATATGCAGCTAGAACTGTTAAATCTTCTGGCCTGGCATCTTACTCAAATCTTCGAGCTTTTCCTTCCCTACAAACTTGCACTCTCATGACTTGGGAGAGTCATGAGGCATAGGGGCAGTTTAAAAAAAGCCCCTTAGGAGTCTGTCCACTTCTCCAGGTATTTAAATACTTACAAAACTCTGGCTTGTTGGCCAAGTTCTATCTGTAAGTATTTAACTAACATTAATTAAATTTAACATTTACATTAACATTAACAAGTTCTATCTGTAAGTATTTAATCTATTTCCAGGAGCATCCAGAATTTGGGAGTACAGAAATTGATGGTGTCCCTGCAAATTCTCTAACAAAGGTACAAAACAAAATGAAAAACCAGGAGAAAATTAACAGCCTAATTGTATGGCTACTTTACATCCTTTTAATGTCTTTCTTTAATTTCCATTCACTTGGAAAGAACCTGAATAAATGGCAAAAATAAATACATATAGAGTTACTGGGCCAAACACATTCCAGTGCAAAGCCAAGAAAGTTACACTTGGGACAAATTTAGCTCAGTGGTTTTAGGTATGCCTCTGTTTTCTGTGTCAAAGGACTCACAGCTGATAGAAAGCACATTCACGCCATCCATGAAATGAACTCGTTTCATGTTGCTTGAATCTGAAGACATACTATATATTTCATATTTCATATCAAAAAGCTCTCAGAACATGCTATCAGCCTACTTCTGCCCTTTGTGAGGCAATCACCCATTAAAGTTGATGTAGCTGGTATTCTAGAGATTTCTGACTCTTCCAGCATGTCCCAGTGAATGGAGCAGAGCCAGGGCGGGGATATAAATGCCCCTTTCCCAACACAGAGAGGTATAATACAGACAGTTGTGAAGAAGGATTCAAGATCAAAGCATCTGAGCATCTCTCCCTAAAGGGAGCATGGGAGCCATAGATAATGGTGAACACACTAGAGCAGGACCGATGCAGCTTGCCTTTGGGCCAAGCACATCACACAAAAGCAGACTGCAGTTACCTTTCTGTTCCCTCCTTATCACATCCTTCTCTGGTGTTCTGAGCCTAGTGTGTCAGAGCCCAAGGATCTATCCTAAAATATTTAGCTCATTTTGTACATATTACCTTCTAGTAATCATACACCACTGAGTCATACGTCGTGGGATTAACAATCCTACACATGGTATAAACAGAACCTAAATAAAATCCCAGAAAAAGGATATTGCCTTTTAAATAAGTCCTGACAGCTGTGGAAAATATTATGCCCCGATACAACCCTCCCATACGACATACATTAATATGAGGAGAACCCCAAACTGTTCCTCTGGATATTTTGTATGGTTTTGTTTTATTGTGGATTGGACATATTGAAGTAAGACTATAATCTTATTGTGCTCTGACCTGTGTTTTTACTGCGCTGTATAAACAGCAGTTACTATGTTAGATGGAGAAATGTTTACAGAAAGAAGAAATAAAAACAAACGGATTTATTGTGTTGCAGAAATTTGAAACAGAACTGAAAGGCTGCCCATGTGTTTTGTGCTCAGAAGACCTTTCTCTGATGGAAACAGACAGCTTAGACATGACAGCAGCACAGAGACGTCCGGGGCTATCAAAAGTAAAATGTAATATCCGCACAACACTGACTCTCTCCAGCCAGTCTTGTCTACAATAAAAGCCCTTCACAGAATCACAGAATTAACAAGGTTGGAAAAGACCTTTGAGATCATCAAGTCCAACCTGTTACCCAACACCATCTAATCAACTAAACCATGGCACTAAGTGTTGTACCTAGTCTTTTTTTAAAACACTTCCAGGGATGGTGACTCCACCACCTCCCCGGGAAGCCCATTTCAATGGCCAATCACTCTTTCTGTGAAGATATTTTTCCTAACATCCAACCTAAACCTCCCCCGGAGCAGAGACCTTGATATGGTTCTTGCTATTGTCTGTTCATACACAGCAGATTTGGGATCTAATTTTTTTAATAGATTTTGAAGTTGCCTTTAAGTGCTAGCAAAAAGTGCCAGGCTGACAACTCTGGAGCCTCTTTTTAACTGCAGAAAGAGTATAGGATGGGAAATGCCAAAAGAAACTTCCTTTTCCAGCCCCATCACAGCCAGCAGGTGGGAAGTGCAGTGAGTTATCCTTATCTGCTGGTCTCTGATGTGTTAAAACACCCAAAGTGGGAAGCCATCAGCCTTCATGGGCTTCAGGGTGAGAAATCACTTGAGACACCCAGAAAACCAGCGTAGGTGTGCAAAACACTGGGGAAACAAACATTGTTTTGGGGAAAGCCTTTTTCTCCTCCTCTCTTTGAAACGTTGACCTTTTCTCAAGACAAAGATCATTAGAGAAAAATGGACTTTTTCACGTGTCGTTATTTGGCTTCTTTTTTCTTTTTTTTTCTTTTTTTTTCTTTTTTTTTCTTTTTTTTTCTTTTCTTTTTTTTTTTTTTTTTTTCTTTTCTTTTCTTTTCTTTTCTTTTCTTTTTTTTTTTTTTTTTTTTTCTGTTGGCATTTTTATTAACAAGCATTATCAAGATCAATGCCAGCATGATCTTTTAGATTTTTTATTTTTCCAATTCCTGTATTTCTGGCAGGAAAACATGCTAATAAGCATGTCGCTGATGTCCTTGACAAGAATGTTATTAAAAACATTGCATGCAAAATCTTCAGCCATAAAACACAGAAGTGAAAAACTGGCCTGCTTTCAACTCTACAGAATGGCAACAATTCTGAATTTTTAAAGGATTTTTTCTATTTTATATTTCAGCTAGCCTTGTGATACTCTCAGTCAAATCTCCAAAGGCTGCTCAAAGAAGTTAAAAAAAAAAAAAATCTCTTAAAATGAAATTGTGGCCCCATTGAAGTCATCTGCAAAGCTCCAGTTGAATTCAGCCCAGCTAGAATTTCACCCCTTATTTGTATATCGAGCAAATCTGATCTGGAGTCAGTAACACATAATAAACATGGGACCCTAGGATGCCATTTTTAGTCACTTTTCAGGGGAGAGCTCTGTTTTAATTTATTTTGTCAACTGTTTCCACTTAGGTTTTTCCTATTAATGCTTCTGTTACCCACTGCACGGTAAGGTTATACCTCATATAAGTTATTCTCTCTTAATAGTTGTGGTACTTTTGCAAATGTTACTCTCTTTAATATGTGATTTCAGAATAATGAATGCTTGTCAAGCTGATTTTTTTTCTGTCTTAAAATGGGTGGGTGTGTTAAGCAATCTGAGCTAAGAAATAGGCATGATATGACTTAAAAATGGCAAAGACACCACAGAATGGGCTGAACTAGTCAGAACATCTTTCCAATAATCAGATGTCAGATATTTGAATGTTTCAGAGTTCACGATACTCCAGGTGAGTTCTGTCCCTTTCAAACCCTCATTATACAATGTTTTGACAAAAAAAAAGTCTAAGATTAATTGTGTATCAGATAAAACCCTGAAAAACTCTGACAGCTACCAAATAGGATAAGGAAGGTGACACACATCCTTTCACCTTCATACAAGAGGAAATCATAATCCGGGTGCCACTCTTAGTAACATCATCACATTAAATAAACCAACAGTTAAATAAGAATTAGTCAGAAAATGGGGGGGGGGGGGAAAGTGATGAAGCAGTTTCCTGATTTTTTTTGTCTCTTTTAGCAGTGAACAATACAAATCTTCCCTTATGAAAAGTGTCTTGAGAAGCTAAAGGCTAGATGTTCTGAAAAAAATCTCATTGCCAAATACTGCCATTTGGGTTGAAAATTTTACTAAGAAAGAAAAAAAAACAACTGTATAAAAAATAGCTTTTTAAAAGTTAAACACATTCAGATTTTAATGTCTAATCCCTTGGTTGGTTCCAAGGCTAGGATAAGTACAGGCCTACCCTGCCATGCTCCAGCTCCATCCATCCTTTCAGCAATGCAAAGCGCCAGCATTTCACCCACAGACTCTGAGCTGTCAGCCTTTCAGTTTATGGCAACCTTATACATGGAAATGGAGTCACATTATCACATTAAAAGTGACTAAATGGTAAGAGATGTAGACATCCAGAAATCATCATGTTGGTACAGTATTACAAATTTTGAGGGAAGGAAAGAAAGAGAAAGAATTCTAATATGTGTATGTATGTCTTTAAAACGGTTGTTTGAAGTTGCTTAAAGATTGGGAAAGCCTCAGGGAGGTGCCTAACTCACTGAATGTAGGTGACAGTAGGAAAATAAGCACTAATTACACAATCTTGTGGATTTTATGTGTTTTACACTCATGGAAAACAGGACTAGAAAGCAACAAATGAAGCTAACTATTCCAACTGTCTCCACTGAGGTGGAATTAACTTTATCTATTGTATGGGATCTAATCTGCATCTTCCTAGTTGGGTGGAGGATTTGATGTGATTTGAGGTGCACAATCCATGTAGATTGCCATTCACCCTTGCTTTCAGACAGCAGTGCTCTTGTGTTTCTGTGATATAGGCAGGAATTAAGTGGTTCACATTGATGCTGAAAAAGATTCTTGAAGCCAGCACGGTGAGTACTTTGTAACATCACTTTGTAACATCAACAACCTCAAGTCTTTTAGAGGACTATGACTGAAAGATGTTCAGAAATGTACAGACTGATGAGGGCTTCAAAAACTGCTCTCCAGAGAAAATTGAGATACATGACCTCTTTATTTTGTCACACAGAAACTGGGCCAGGGTTTCAGGTGATAGAGGAACAATTGGGACTGGGTGTATTAAAAGGCCTGTGGC